>LOJH01009187.1:0-22745 GCA_001685095.1 Ellobius talpinus
GTAGAGGATCAGGGCCCCTTGCGGGCCAAGGGACCTTGCTGCTGCTGGCAGGCTCCTTTCACAAGTATTTTGTGATTTTTTTCAGTATGCTACGGATATAAACTCCTTGGTTAAACTTTTACATGTTTTGTTTTATTTTTGATGTTACTACAAAGAGAATTGTTTTTGTGGCTAGCTTACTGTCAGCATGTATAAATGATGCTGATTTATGTGATTCTGGATCTTTATTGAGCATGTTTATAGTTATACCAAGTTTTCCTGAAGATTAGAAATTTCTACAAGTAATTATAGTCAGGTCATCTGCTAGTAAGGCAACTTCACTCTCTCCTGTTTTGATGGCTTTCTTTCTTTTTTCTTGCTTACTTGCTCAGCTTAGGGCTTTCATTACTAAATTGAATACAAATGTTAAGTAGCCAGTTGTCATGGTTTGGATATGATCTACTCCACCTCCACCCCCAAGACCACCTCATGTGTTGGTGGATCTAATCACTGATAAGGAATTTGTTCTTGAGGACTCTTATCTGATACATGAATTGGTACCTGGGGGTTCTAAATTAATTAATAGATTAATAGCCAATGGATTCACATTAGAAGACTATTATTGGGAGCAAATGGAAGATGCAACCCTATTGGAGAAGTCAAGTCCCCATGGATGTGTTAGCAGTAAGGTATGCTTTGATCATGGCTCCCCCTTCACTCTCTCTGTTTCCTGGTTGTCATCGAGTGTGTTGTTCTTCTGCACTCATTGCTCTGCATGAAACAATTCACAGGAAGAGATTCTCATCATGAAAGGATGTCAAATTTCACGTAATAGTTCTCTGTGTGTGAGGTTGCTCCTGTGAGTTTTCCTCTTCATTCAGTGAGTTTGGATGCTTTTACCTACCTGGCCTTTGTCGAATAAACCATTCACACCAGGGATAAACACCACTTAGTCTTGCAGCTGATTTTTTCCCCTGTAGTATTAAATTGAGTATGTTAGTATTTTGGTGAGGCCTACTGCATCATCACGGTGTGTAATTTTCTTTTCTTACAGAATCTTTGATAGCTGAGATCTGGCCTGTACGATGAACTTATATACAGAACGTCCACACATAAGCACATATACACACAAAGTTAAAATCAGTATGCCATTGAGATTCTCATTCTGTAACTGTGGACAGGAAAACAGCACTGGGTGTCTGCCTGCTTGTCGCCATGGAGATGTTATGACTCACATCTGGTTAGACAGGCAGTTTCTCATCACCAGCATGACCACGGCTTCACCCATATCTAATCTCAATAATATTTCATGGCTGTGCTCCAGAAACTTAGACATTTTGTTTGCATGCTTTTCTTTTTATTTCCCCTTTGGAAACTAAGCTTTCACACATATAAGAACAGATGTTATCATTCACATTCAAATCATTTTTATGCTTTAATTTCACATGTGAATTTGCAGTGTATATGTTTATGGAGAGGGTTTGTTGTTTGTGGAAAATGAGGCTATCTTAATGACACCAAATACCTAGATTATCTTGCTCTTTATGTAAAAGAAGATTCTTTGTTATTATTATTTTGAGGGAACAGAAACACGTCTCTCTTGCGCCAACTTATAATACAACACAGGCTATTAGAGGAATGCTTTTCTTCTGTCACTTTGCCAAAGAGCTCTGAACTCTTCTGCTTATTGAGAGCTATCATATGTAATGATGTCCACTTACCCTCTCAGTAAAGAAAAATTGTTAGAGAAAAAACTTCCACTAACAATTTTGGAAGGGTTAGATACACTGAGGAACTGGGTTCCACAAAGGAGACCATTTGGGAACTCTCTTGATTGCTCTGTTAGCATGGGGCAACTTTCCATGGACGGAATAAGCATTGTGCCTGCAGTAGCCTACCTGAGATGCCAGGTATCTAAAGGGTAGTTCTGATCAATGTCAGCTTTTGACAAGCCTGAGATCTTACGGTCCTCAGATCCATGAAAAATTGAGTTTAAGCATAGCCTTGTCCTCCTGGCTGAACAACCTAAAGGGGCAGCCACTTGCCAGTAAATGAATATGCCCAGGTATCACTAGAGAATGTAGCTCTGCTACATGACTACTCTGAACTGGAATATTGTTGACAGCACACAGTTTCTTATTGAACCTACACAGTGATAAAATAGCTTTTGATGGGTAAATGTGATTCATTTCTAAAAATTCTACTTAATATTCCTGAAAGAAAAATCCCATGTCCAAGTTAAGATAAAGTTTAACAAGTGGTTGGAGTCAGAGGGCAGAAAGTTGGAACAACCTGATTTGTGAAGTATTGTAATTTCCTTGGTATAAATAAATATACAAAATCCTGAAGTATAATGGTATGAAACTGTGCCTATGCAACCTCTGGTTTTTGTTTTCAGTATAGCATTCAATAAAGTACAAGATGTAGTTGAGAGTTTATTGTAAAATAGGCTTTGTATGTGATGGTTTACAAAACTGAAGGTAAATGTAAGTGTCCTGAACCCCTTGAAGGTAAGTTAGACTACCTACGGTACTTAACAGCCAGGCATATTAAGTGCATTTTTGATTTAGAGTATTTTAAACCTACCTGGAGATCATGATATAGCCTCTTTACAAATCTAAATTATCTGTGTTCTCACTAATTTCAAGCCTTCAATGTAAGATCAGCACACACACACACATACACTTACACACACATACTTCAGCTCCTGCTAGCTGCTACCAGCTAGTACTTCACTGATTATGTGTATGTACTGGGTCTTTTCTCATTATGCTATAATATCAGCAAGTGGGTTGTGATGATAATTTTTTGTTGGCTTGATTCATGCTAGATTTATTGGGGAAGACAGAGCTCCAGTTGAGACTATGCCCCCATGATATTTGCCTATGGGCAAGGCTTTGACACATTGTCTTTGTTGATGACTGCTGTGGTAGGGCCCAGATCACTCCAGGAGCTGTCACCCCTGGGCTAGAGGTCCTGGGTTCTATAAGAAAGCAGGCTGAGCAAGCCCTGGCGAGCAAGCCAGTAAGCAGCATTCTTCTATGGTCTTTGCTTCAGTTTTTACTTCCAGGTTTCTGCCTTGTCATCCCTGAATGATGGATTATGAGCTGTAGGATGAAATAAACTCTTCCCTCTCTAAGTTGCTTTTATCATAGCAATAGAAACCTATCTAAGACACGAGTCACAACTTTATCCACTACAATAGAGTGATTCAGAGAAATGTACTTTAATTTGAATTTTGATTACTTATATTTGGTTTTCATATTTTTACTATGATTTTACTTGGCATGTTTTAAAACTTATTAATTTATAAACATTGAGAAAAGAATATGATAATTTCACTCATGAGATGTCTTTCTGCTGTGGTAATTGTCTTTGGCTATCTTAGAGCAGAATCATTGAATTTCAGCTACACTAAGATTCCAAAGAGGAATATTTAACATTACAGTGTAATTGCCAGAATGCCTCCAACTTGGTATTTTTCACTCAGGAATGCTTTAGTTATTTTGAATATTTTGTTATTTCATATGAATTTTATGGTTCTTTTATTTTTGTGGAGAATGGCGTTGACATTAATATATGTATTACATTGAATCTGCAGATTATCTAATCTAGTGTGGTGTGGCCATTTAAACAAACAACAAACAAAAAGTCTGTTGCAGTCTACCTAAGTGGACAGCATTGGAAGAGATTTCGTTAAGTTGAATAAGCTAGGCACAGAAGGAGAAATACCACACTGTGCTGGCTATGTCAACTTGATGCAAGCCAAAGTCATCTGAGAGGAGGGAACCTCATGGTGCATGCCTTTAAACCCAGCACTCAGGAGGCAGAGGCAGGTGGATCTCTGAGTTCGAGGCCAGTCTGGTCTATAAGAGTGATTTTAGTAATTTATGTGGGAACACACAATCCATTGTGGGTGGTGCCATCTATGGCTGGTAGTCCTGGGTTCTATAAAAAAGCAGGCTGAGCAAGTTATGAGAACAAGCCAGTAAGCATCACTCTTCCATGGCCTCTGATTCCGTTCCTGCCTCCAGGTTCCTGCCCTGTCTGAGTTCCTGCCCTGACTTCTTTCAATGGTGAACAGTGATATAGTAGTGTAAGCAAAATGAATCTTTTTCTCCCCAAATTGTTTTTGGTCACGCATGGTATTTCATCACAGCGAGTAACCCCAAGTAAAACACACACGATTTAACCAATGTGAGGAAACAAAGAAGCAAAACAAACAAAAACTGCCTCTTAGAAGAAGAGCAAGGACGAGTGGTCACTAGAGACCAGGAAGACTGTTGGAGAGAAAGAACAGAGAGAGGTTAGATAAGGAAAACAAAAACAGGTCAGAGGGATTAGCTGTGGTGGTCCACAGCCTGGCAGAGCAACTGTGGTCCACAACATTCTGTGTTCTGATTCAGCAGATAAAGAAGAGACTGCAAGTCCCTAGTGTATATAAATTATTCATGTTTGAGGAGCCAGATAAGCAAACTAGCCCGATTTGATCACTACACTTCATATAAATTGTTTTGTACTCCATAAATGCCTACAAATATTCTTTATAGTCTTGTGAATTCTGCATGGATGTCACATATAAGAGTATGAGAGAATGACTACTAATCTAGCATCTAATCTTTCCCAATCATAAAATACCCAGAAGTCTGATAGCATGACTGGCTTTGGCCAGTTGGATTCAGAAGTTATTGCTTCACTGGCCATCAGTGAGTGAGTCTTAGGGAGTAAAGACCACCTAAGAAGGCTACAGCTTTGACCTAATAGCCCAGTGCTGGGTCTCAGGCACTAACTGCCCTTTGACGTGAGTTTGGCACTCTCATTTAGTCTCAGCTCCAGGATCAGCTCAGATCAGCCAGTCTTTGAAAGGTTTGATTGGCTTTGTCCCAATTTTTTTTCTTATTTGGGGAATTTCCCTTTTCCCCTGAATGTCCTAAAAGGGAAACATCTCTTTATTCTTATTCAGCTTTTACTGACTTTCTTCACACAGCTTAACCAACATCTCTTGTCTGTTCCCACTGAAAAAGCCTCTCTCTGGATGGTTATTTGTACATACAGAGAGCTGATAGATGGTTGCGTTTGATAGCTATCAGTTGAAAGTGCCCATCACTTCACTGGTGTTTTGAATAGTATCAGTGGGTCTAATTCACTGACTTGGAATCTAGTAAATATAGATCAAAGCATCAGTAGGGTTTGTAATCCTGATGGATTATAGGTAATGACTCAAGTGTCCCTGTGGTTGCTGCAGCATACAAGTCAGGCCATGGGGAGAGAAAGACCCTCAGAGTCAGAACGCAAAAAAAAGAGACTATGTGGGGGAAAGGTAACGTGGATGGAAGGAATGACTTGGTGTGCATGTATGTGTGTTGTTTTATTTTTTTGACATTTTACAAGTTTCCAATACTTTCTTCTTCATTTTGGGTCTGGTTTTTTGTCCATGTAATGACTTCCAGGCCCGACCTGTGCCCTCTAAGCTGTTCAGAGCTGAGATTACTCACTTGTATTTGATTTGATTCCTAGGACATCAAAACCTTGTGCTTCGATCTCAAGGTCCCCAGAGTCCTGTGAGCTGACTCTGGAACTGCAAAAAATAAACAGAAGACCAAGTCATAAGGAAACAAGTCCTTAGGAGCTTCTTGTCCCACCCTGAGAAGAACTTACTTCACTTCTCATGTGATCACATGTGTGTGAGAGGGAAGAGGCAATAACAAGTCATAAATCCTCCCTAGTGCTGATAAGGGTCCAATAGTTCAGCTCTGAAAACACTTATTCCTTGAAAGAGCGGACGGAGCATTCTCCCAGTAGTTACTGACTCCACGAAAGAGCTTAAGGAGAATTCGCCATGAAATGATGTTGAAAAGCTAAACCTCATAGGATGACAGAGTCCAGAGTATACTATCCAGATGAAGGAGTCATGTCCCATTTATGTCTTTGAAAAGCAACTGAATTTCATGCCAGCGATCTTTAACATCATCATTGTCTACTTCATCTGCTTAGGACACAGTTAAAGGCCATACTGCTAAATTCTTGAGTCCTGACCTGAACAGTCCGGCCATGGGACAGTGTTTCACTGTGTGGGCAGGACCATCTCCACAGCCTTTCCCAGCTACGCTGATGGGAAAGCAATCTGAATTTGCACAGCTTGGGTGATCCGGGATCCCTGACAACAACACAACAGTTGCCCAACCCCGATTCTCTTTGGAATCTTCCTTTTCTTATCACAGAGATTTTCATTGTCAAAATTCCTCATCTTATACAAGCTGAGATACAGATCATTTTCCTAGAGGAAGGCTACTTTTATAAGGCTTTAAAAGAATTATGAGTTCAAATACTAAATCGTTGCTACATCTTTCTCTAAGAATGAAGGCTTGTCTATTGAAACAAGAATTGCTGCTTCTCATAAACAATAGCAAAATGCTTTCCTGGGCTCTAAAGAAACTTAGAAAGATAGCCTTTCAAATTCTCTGAGGAATGAAGGATAGTATAGTTAAACAAAGTATTTACAGGAATCGTGGGTCCAGCCCAGGTAAAGGACGAAGTATGTATGCAAACTTCTTCTGTATCCTCATTGCAGATGGGATTTCTGGTCTAGAGTTATTTGTAAAAGTGTATTCACTGTATCCATGTGGACGGTTATCTGGGGTGTTAACCTAGCTGCACACGATGCCATGGAACAGTGCAAAATAAAATTCCCCAGCAAGGACCACAGAAGAGGGAAAGAAGCCATGACTGGGATGAAGGACGGAATAGAGGGTGAGCCTTCATGACTAAGTGGTTCACTGACAGCTTTATATGGTCCGCCTGTGAGTCCTTTTTAAGGGCATTAAAAAATAGAATCTTTACGATTGAGATTTTCCACTTGAAAAATGTACTCTTGATTTGTCAATTTTGCAGGCATGCAGACCAGGAAGCCTTAATAATAGTACATTCCAAGATGATAAAAGGATTATTAAACCTATTCACATGGGAAGTCTATCTGTTGTAACAGGCTTGGCATGGATACAGTAATTAGAGCATTTGTGTGCTTTTGCCCATCCTAATGCCCAAAGGAGTGAAGGGATGGGTAGCGAGCATTGGCCATGAAGGCCTTGTCTGCTCCAAATGAGGCAGTGATCCTGTTCTGTTCTCTCCATTCTGTATTAATGACATGATACTCATGCTATCACTCCTGTAATATAAATAACAAGATAATAACTGAGAAGCATTTAAATTGTATGTCTCAGCTGTGTAGGCATAGACATTAGAAAACATCACATTCCAAGATGAGTGTGAGCTGTTGAACATATGTGCACTTCCAATGTGCTCCTTAGAGCAGCTTGACCCTCTTTGTATATTTTAATACATAACTTAGGAAAGCTGTCTCTAATAGTGTAAGTCATCAATATGTGATTAAATGTTTCTTTATGGAAGTCAAGTATATATTATAGCTCAAAAATAAGAAAAGATGTCACTTTGGATGCAACTGTAGATAACAAATATTATTTTGGCTAATATTTGCAAAGTGATTTATAACTTTGAAAGCACTTTATATCTTTGTGTACATTGTAATGTTAGCTTTACAAATAGCGTTCATTTTTATTTAATGCAATGTTTCTAAGAAAATCTTGAGAAAAATATCTATTGTCACTGATGAGATCCAACCCTTCCATTTTAAATTATTTCCCTCCATTTGTAACCATACCAAAAAAAGAAAGAAAAACCAAATCCTTCAGATTTCATTAACTGTCTGAAAGAGTCCACACTAATGATAAAACAGTAAAACCCCAAATCCCAGTGGCCATGGCAGCCAGGACTTAGTCCATTATCATACCTATGATCACCAGGGTCAGCTATGGTCACAATTGCCTCAGATTAGGTTGGCCTGCCAGAATGTCTGTGGGGGATTTTCTTGATGGCTAATTGATACAGGAAGACCCAGGTCAATTGAAGTCTCTTCTCCAATTATTATACTTGGGACACAGTAGTGAAGGCTCTAGGAGAGGGAGCAGTACCAGTCAGTTCTAAGTTCTCAGAGTCTGGAAGTACGGTTGTTCAAGACATGTATACCTTGCTCCATCTACTCTAATATTAATAAGTTTGATGATTTAAACAAGATATTTATCAACTTTTTTCTCCAGAGATTTTGAAATAATAATCCTACCATGTGCTGTAAAAGGAAGCAATTGAAAATAGCAATAAAAAAGAAATCCCCAGTATACCGCAGTTTTATTGGTAGTGGGTTTGGACCTGGAGAAAAATTCAAAGAAAGAACATTTCAGTCTTGGGTGTGCCTGGCTCTCAATGTCATTTCATTTTGTCCCACTATTCCTCTTTATCCTTTGGTCACTAGAGGTCCTTTATTTCACCATTAAATTGGTTAATTTTGATAACTTTTCTAGTTGGGTTAAAGAGGATGTCTGTATTACAGCTGTTGATATTCTTTAGAATATTAACTTTATCTCTGCAAACATTAATAACTCTTTCCCTGGGAATTATAGGAGAGCATCTTCTCTAGTGATGTAGTTATGGACAAAGAGACAGAAAGAGGGGGTGGGAGAATCTGAAGTTCACATGTGTAACTGGATTAGAGAGAGAGAGAGAGGGAGGGAGGGAGGGTGCGCCAGCTGTGAGATGACATAAACCTCACATTGTAGTCATGAAGGAAACAAAAAGACTTAAAGTCATATTTATCAAAATAACTTCTCAAAAAAAAACCCAAAGAAACAAATCCATGACTTCCCTAGTTAGCTTTACCTGTCACCTTGACAGTCTGAGAAAGGAGTCTCAACTGAGAATGTGTCTAGATCAGACTGTCCTTCTGAATGTCTGTGGGAGATTGTCTTGATGGTTAATTGATGTAAAAGACCCAGTCCACCATGGGTGGCAACAGACCCTGGGCTGAAGAAGAACGCTCACTAACTATGAGACAGTTAGCAGCATTTCCTCATGGCTTCTGCCTCACCTTGGTTGTGAAATGAGTTCCTCTGTCAGAGGTAATGCTCTGTGGGATAGCAAGTAGATCTACATTCAGGTTCGTGTCCTTAGTTCCTGCCTTGATTTCTCTCACTTATGGGCCATTGTCTAGAATCATCAGCCATATAAACTCTTTCTTCCCCTAAGTGGCTTTTGGTCCCAGGATTTTATCACAGCAGCAAAAATCAAGCTAGGACATGGAGTGAGGACCTCCAAAATAGATCTGCTAGTACCCGGGGACCATGAGGATGTCAGTGAATGATGACCTCCAAAACAGATCCACAAGCGAATACCCAGGGACCGTGAGGATGCCAGTGAGTGATGACCTCGAAAACAGATCCACAAGCGAATACCCAGGGACCATGAGGATGCCAGTGAGTGATGACCTCCAAAACAGATCCACAAGTGAATACCCAGAGACCATGAGGATGTCAGTGAGTGATGACCTCCAAAACAGATCCACAAGCGAATACCCAGGGACCGTGAAGATGTCAGTTCATGTGGCACAAGGGACTGTGGCACAGAAGGAAAGTGGGAGAAAATGCTTTCCATATATTTATACATTTCCTAACTCTTGGCCAGTTTAAACCCATTTCTAATATCCTTTCCAAGCTCGGTGACAGTTGACAGGAAGTAACAGATGAACTGTTCACTTCAGGCTGTAATTCATGTGGCATCACAATACCCAAAGTAGTAGTCTTGCAAAAACTAAAGTCTTGCTTCTTGTGGAATCCCTCCCTTGCCCTTCTGGTACATTCCTTCAGGCAGGGGAAGTGTGCCCGGAGGTCAAGCTGGCTTGCAGTGATTCCCCTCTGAGCTGCTTCCTAGGGCTGTTCTTCTCTTGTCTTCTCTGCTGTTTCTTCTCTCATCTTCTGCTCCTTCTCCTTATTGTTCTCTATCTCCTCTCCATCCTTCTGATTCTTGTTCGACTTTATTGATGTATATCTGACAAGAGGATGCCATATACATTTAAAATATGCTAAGTGATGATTTTATATTTGTATACATTGCAAAATGATTACCCAAACCAAATTAATACTTTATCACTTTGCACAATTATTCCTTCTGCTGTGAGAAAAGTTGAGATCTCGCTCCTTAGCCAATGTGAAAGCTGCAGCATAAAATCATCAGCTTAGTTTACCAAGAGGAGCATCAGGTCCTCAGAACTTACCATCGCATGATTGGAAAATTTGTAACCATGGACCAACATCTTCCTCCACTTCCAATATGGCGCCCATGGAAAATGATGGTATCATTTTACTTTTAATCAATTATTTTTATATTTCTCAAATAATGAGATTGTGTAGTACTTGTGTTCCTGCACACTAAACACATGTTTATCACAGTAAATACAATGCCCCTCATGTTGTCAACAATGACAGACTTTCATTTTAATAATCTAATGTTTATTAATAAATGAGTGCATATTAGACCATTGTTCTTGTATTGATGGGCATTACATCATCTGAGGAAGACAAATTATATAAAGCATGACATGGTCTCTGAAATCACATAATTCATCAGAAGCAAAACCATGAAGAATCATGTGGAGAATTCTGTATATGATTCTAAGCTATACTTCTTTCAATTTTCATTCTAATCTTAGCCATCATGGAAGCAAAAATATGTGGTAGAGGATCTGTGTACCACATTGAAAACAGGAAGAAGGGAAAAATAACTGGATGGGGCCAGAGACAAGATACACCAAGGTCCACCTACTTCTACCAGCTGTATTCTACCTCCTAAAGTTTCTAGAACTACTCCGAATAGGACTAACCCCTGGGGACCAAACATTCAAACCTGAGCCTGTAGAGCAACATTTTATGCCAAGTCATTGCAGGCATGCCAATTATTTGCATATTTTGGCTATTGTGCAATGAACATGAACATGCAAATATCTCTCTGAGATACTTATTTTGATTATTTTGGCCATATTCCATTTTTTTCTGAATCCTATTATTCAATGAATTCTCATATGATTTCCAAAGCACTTACAGATTTGCTTCTAACACAATGCCTTTTAGAAAGACAAGGCTCTCTGAAGATTGGATGGGGGTGGGGTGGGAGGGTGTGTTGCAGGAATGGGAAGAGAGGAGGAAGTAGGAACTTGGATTGGTATTTTTTAAAAAAAACTAATAAATTTTTAAAAAAAAATTAAAGAAAGACAAGACTCTGCTCATTCTACCAGTCCTGGGGGTGAGTGTAAATGTGTGTGCTCATAAGCACACATCATCTGTGTGATTTTTAAGATGACAAAATGATAGCCAGGATTCTACTGGAAACCGAATAAGGAGCAGCTTGGGAACATAAACAGGGTAAGAGACCCTTCATGTCCAGGTCTGAGTGCTTCGAGCTTTTGCTTCTGAGGAGTCTCTGCAGAACTTCAGAGATGATGCCCAATCTTCTGCTGGAGCCCACACCCCACACCTCAGCCCACCCATCTTCTGTTATGTAGATGGAAACAAATCTCAGTTGAGCCCATCCAGATGGTGACATGTTTGATGGATTTTCCTAAGAACTGCCCATGAGAAAATAAGAACGTAGTTAATAGTTATTTGGTAAAAATTAAATTACCTACATTTCAATATGCCCAGGTATTTTTTTCAGTTGACCAAATTTCAAAATAAATTTTGAATAACATAAGCTCCAGAAAAGCAGAAGCAATTGTCTCATTGAGGCCACAAGGTTCTTTTAATTTAGAAAACTATAAGGATTATTGAGTTTCTCAAATAAGACACCCAAGGCTACCAGTTCATTGTAAACTATTGAATCAAAGATTAAATCAAATCTTGGGGGAATATTAGGACTGGAAACAAAACTGTATGCTCTATAGGAACTAGATGGCTTGATATTTATTTAAAAATGACACAGAATAATAACTATTTGCTGTTGCCCTTCTCTGCCCCTCACTCTGAGGCCCCCCTCACCAAGCTTTAAGCATCTTGTGAGCATCATTTTCAACACAGCATTCACGGATCCCCTGTGCTCCAAGGTAGCACAGTTTAACTGAGGGCTTAGGGCACCCCTGTCAGCACTGCAGCTGATACAGTTTGCTACCCTAGAGTAGCTTGTGAGAATGTCCTAGGCCGTTCTATGCCTTTCATTTCCAAAAACTGGGGTCCTGTGGCTCTGGAACTCTATTTTAATTTCTTATAATTCTATAGTTTTTTTAATTTATCTACAGGAAAGTTTGGGTGTCCCTGAAATCAGAACAAGAATGTAATCTATTCATGCTTCAAGTCTCAAACCAGACATCATATATTCTCTAGGTGGTTATTGGATTGGAATATCTAAACTTATTAAAATGTGTCTTCACTCAGCATAATATTCTGCAATGATCTGTCTATGTGCCCATCATAGCTGGACTATGGAAAGAAGATGAACTCCTTTGTCAAGGAGGTCCAAGTTTGAGTCTGCCTGTAGTCTTCTTAAAAAAAGGCTGATGAGAGTCCAGTGATGGGAACTCTTCAGCTGTCTCCTGGCATAACTGACAAGAAGGCTCAACAGAAAAAGCCCACATTATGAGAGGGAACCTTAAATGTCTTTTAGCCATTTGAGATTCGTCTGCTGAGAATTCTGTTTAGCACTATACCCTGTTGTAATATGAGGGGCTGCTTGTTGGGGTTTCTGTCCTGCCCAGTTCCCGCAGCCATGTAGCCCCAAAGAAAATCACACAGAGGTCTCCATAAGATTATAAGCTGATTGGCCCATTAGCTCAAGCTTCTTATTAGCTTTGTAGCTTATATTAACCCATTATTCTTATCTATGTTAGCCACATGGTTCAGTACCTTTTTCAGCAGGACAGATCACATCCTGCTTCTTCGGTGATCTGGGCAGGACTGGAAGGAACCGGCTTCCTCCTTCCTAGAATTCTCCTGTTCTCATCGCCCAGCCTCTACTTCCTGNAACCCATTATTCTTATCTATGTTAGCCACATGGTTCAGTACCTTTTTCAGCAGGACAGATCACATCCTGCTTCTTCGGTGATCTGGGCAGGACTGGAAGGAACCGGCTTCCTCCTTCCTAGAATTCTCCTGTTCTCATCGCCCAGCCTCTACTTCCTGTCTTGTTGATCCACCTATACTTCCTGCCTGGCCAATCACCATTTATTTAAAACATGATTGACAGAATACAGACAATTCTCCAGCACCACCCTGTTTCTTAATTGAATTATTTTGTATCTTGATGTCTAGTTTCTTGAGTTCTTCGTATGTTTTGGAGATCAGCCCTCTGTCATATTTAGGGTTGGTGAATATCTTTTCCCATACTGTAGGCTGCCATTTTGTTTTACTTACAGCATCCTTTATCTTCAGTTCCAGAAGGTCCCATTTATTGATTGGTGCTCTTAGTGTCTGTGCTACTAGTGTTATATTTGGAAAGTAGTCTCCTGCACCAATGTGTTCAAGGCTACTTCCCACTTTGTCTTCTATCATGTTTAGTGTAACTGGATTTATGTTGAGGTCCTTGATCCACTTGATCATCAGTTTTGTACATGGTGATGGATATGGATCTATTTGCAATCTTCTATATGTTGACATCCAGTTATGCCAGTACCATTTGTTAAAGATAATTTCCTTTTTGCCATTGTACCATTTTGGCTTCTCTGTCAAAAATCAGGTGTTCATAGGTATATGGAATTAACATCAGAGTCTTTGATTCAATTCCATTGGTCCACACATCTGTTTTTATGCCAATACCAAACTGGTTTTCTATTTTATTACTATAGCTCTATAGTAGAGTTTTAAGCCAGGGATGGTGATGCCTCTGAAAGCTTCTTTATTGTATTTTAGCTATTCTAGTTTGTTGTTTTTACATATGAATATTGAATATTGTCCTGCATGCAATTTATAAATGCTATATGTTATATACTTACATTTATTATTATTCAACTAGTACTTACCTGGTCTGTGCAGGTGGATAGTTCTTCTCCTATGAATCTACAGTCAAATTGATTGACATCATATTTTATGTTCCTTTTCATCTTTTCAGGTCATTGTAAGCATGGTAGTCAATATATTGAGTTATATTATCAGTTTTAGACATTGGGTAACTCTTACTCCTACTTCATCTAGATGGTCAGAGTTCCCCCAATGTTTTAAGTAACATTGGTCACTAAAACCAGTGAACTCTAAGATTGGGATCTTAAGCATACGCTTCTCAAAGTGAAGAGACATGATAATTTATTATGATGTTATGGAAGGAAAATAAAGGTTTCACCTTGGAGTTCCTTGATTTTCTTGACAAAGTTTTTCTCTTTGTTATCTTTAAAATGTCAATTTCAATCATCTGTAAGTTTATTCTCCACTGATTCCCCAAATATGTTTGTTCTGTGAAATAAAACTGTTAAAACATTCTCATCTATAACCACCTGCCTAGCAGTTCTCATATTAAAGAATTCCAAGGGACAAGATATCCCTCAGGGTGCTATAGTGGTACTTACATCTTGGGGTTAACCAATAGCTGTCTAGTTGTACTTAAGGTCTGCTTAACAGTAGCTAAATCGTATCTGGTACTGGAAATCTAACCAAATACCAGGGGCTAGTGAGGTTACTGATATTACAGACAAACCTACTACTATTTTTTTCTAAGTCAGTGCAATTCCTAACTACATTGTAAGTACTTATCCTTATACCTACAGATCAGTGTGACTCTCATTCTTCACTAAAGAGACTTCTGTCTGCAAAAGACAGAGCCCATTAAAGAAAACTACAACTGGTTCAAATGCAGAGAACAGCTGGTTGTGCGGTGCTCAGTTCCAAAGGACATATCTGCAACCCAGCTCCTACACCTCAAGCTTAGGAACATTGTGTGAGAGGGGCCTAAGAGATTGTGAGAGGCAGAGGAGCAGGAAATCAGCTGTGAGAACATGTGTACTAGAAATTTCAGAGAAGCTTTACCCATGAAGTTTCATCAATAAGGCTACCTAAGTAAGACCTCAACAACTACACCACCAATAGACATTCTAATATGGGGAAACTCTCCTGAGGCCCTATCCCTAGACAAAGAACTGCAGACAACTAAGAAAAGCTGAGAGGGGGGAGAAATAGACTTTCCCTGGATGACTCCTCTAATTGGTTATTCAATACCAGGTGATCAGTCCTGCAATCATACACACATACATAACAGAAAATGTACTGAGCAGACTGTGTTTGTATATTCATGTGTTTGTGTGAGTGCATGCATGTGCATAGCAATAGAATTAAAGAAAAGGGAGGCCGTGAAGTTGAGAGGGTGTCTCTATGAGGGTTGGAAAGAAGAAAAGGAATGGGGAGATTCTGTAATTATATTTCAGTTAAAAAATAGTTTCAGGAGAATATACTAAAAATTGCTAAAGACAAAAAAGGATACCAGAGTTAACAAAAAAAAAAGCTATTTCCTAAATCCTGACATTACTGCCTGTGGCATCCTAAGAAAAGTTCACATTCCTATAGAATTAAAGAGACATCTAAGTATACAAAATAATTCTGCCTGAGGTTTGGCCAAGATTCTTTACCTACTCATACAAAAAAAATTTTTAAGATTTTTCAAAACAAATATATTTTAAAACAAAGTTTGGTTATAAGTAATAATACTTTTCCATGTTCCCCAACAAATGGCCTACAAGTGGAAAATACAAACCAACCACCTCTCCCATCTTTTTTCACTTTTACTTGTGACTCAGCTTCTTTTCTATTGCTGTGACAAAGCACCACGACCAAGACAACTTATAAAAGAAAACATTTAATTTGGGCTCAGGGTTTCAGAGGTTTCGAGTCCATGACCATCACAGTGGCAAGCAGACAGTCATGCTGTTGGCACCGTAGATGAGAGTTTACGTTTGACCCATAATCCTGAGGCTGAGGGAGCTAACTGGAAATGGCATAGGACTTTGAAATCTCAAAACCCACCCCAGTGACACGCCTCCTCCAACAAGGCCATACCTCTTAATCCTTCCCAAACTGTTCCACCAACTTTGAACCACAGTTCAAATATATGAGCCCATGGGAACCATTGTCATTCAAGCCACCACAATGTGGATATGTCTATGATGCCTACCAGGCACTGCATATGGCCCATCATTGCGTCTTCTTGATGCTGCTTCTCATCAGTGTTATCAGTTCCACATTTCCACTTAGAGTGAAGGAAACTGAGACACAGAGGAACTGTCTATTTGATGGCAGTTAGGTGGGGGTTTCTAGAATATCCGCCACCAGCTACTCTCCAATTGCACTTTACTAGCATTGCAACTTTTTGAGGAAAGTAGAGTGAAAGCATAGCCCTAGAAGGCTGATGAGTGAGCGGTTCATCTCCATCTGAATAAGAAGCAGTAGGCAGACTGAGTTGTGATGGTGAAGACAGAGAAGCTGGGCTAACTCTTTCACTGACCTTTGCTGTTACATTCTTGTGCCCAAGAGCATGAGGAATTGTTTTTTAGAAGAAACTTAAAGTCCTTAGAACAACTTTTATTTCTTTTTGGTTCATAAATAGTGTGTGACTAATGATCAGTCTCTGCAGAGCAAGGCATTTCACTGGAAAAAATGTCTAAACCTTAGGCAACCATAACCTGTAAAAAAGTCCCAGTGGCCCCAGAAAGAGCAGAAGTCTATACTGGTGCCATGAAATCCTGCAGCCTCCCTCCTATGCATCCATCAGGCACTTGAAGTGTATCTATTTTTGATTAAAATGTATTATAAGTTAAATACACATGAGGTTACAAAGAGTTAATAATACAAAGGTAAAATATCTCATTAATGATTGTTTTTATTAAATAGGGGAAGTTCTATTGTATACTAGAGTAACTTTAGATAATAATTTATTATATGTTTCAACAACTCAGAAGAATTTTAGAAGCTTATATATTTTCATTAGCTAAATTAATTCTTAGAATTTTTGCACAGGTAAATAGTGCATAAGATGGGGATTTTGCAAGCTTTTATTGTAAAAAAAAGATGAAGGCATGGAGATGTGGATCAATGGGTAAAATGCTTGTGTGCAAAGATGAGGACCCACGTTCAGATTCCCGGCACCCACAGAAAAAGCAAGATGATATGCCTATAATCCCAGTATTAAACCCAGCATGGACTTCTGGCCTCTGCACAGGTACATGAGCATGTAACTTCACACACTTGTGAACACACACATACATAGTGGTAGAGATAGAGAGATAGGGGGGATAAAGTCTTGGAGAAATAGAGATTAAACCAACTTACATTATATAGTTTCAAAATGTGTACATGTGTTAAAAGATACTGTGGGGAATGTTGGAAGGATAGCTCTATCAGTCAGGTCTTGCTTTGCAAACATGAAGGTCTGAGTTCAAATCATAGGATGGAGTGAACTTGTAACACCATCTCTGTGAAGGTAGAGACAGGCAGATCCTTGGGGCTTACTGGGTTTTCAACTTTGTATACTCATCACATTCCAGGCCAGTGAGACACCGCCTCAAAAAACATGGCAGATGGCTCTGGAAGAAAGAACCTGGCTCCACTATGAGGAAACTTTCCATGGGTAGGGGACTCTTTCTTAGATGATAAATAGAGACTTGGGCCTTGGCTTTTTCTAACTTGGATGTTTGCCTCTGCAATCTCCAAGGTCATTGGTGCTCATTTTTGTTGATCCCATTAGTTTAAATTTAATCATGCCTTTCTTCCTGTGGGATATTAAGAATGAGTGATGTGGGATTCCCCTCTGTATGCTGTGAATATGTTTTAGTATCATTGGTTAATAAAGAAGCTGCTTTGGCTTATGGCAGGACAGAGTAGAGCTAGGTGGGAAACTAAACTGAATGCTGGGAGAAAGAAGGCGAAGTCAGGGAGACACCATTCAGCTGCTGAAGGAGACAGATGCCCTGGAATCTTACCGGTAAACCGTAAGCCTCGTGGTAAAATAAAAAAGTAATAGAAATGGGTTAAGATGTAAGAGTTAGTTAATAAGAAGCCTGAACTAATAAGCCAAGGAGTGTTGTAATTAATAAAGTTTTTGTGTGATCATTTCTGGTCTGGGCAGCCAGGAAATGAACGAGCAGCCTCCTACTATAGAAGAGGTCTATTTAGGCAGATGCAAAGATGTCAATTACACAGTTGTCCATTCTCCCCACATATTAAGCACACTGGTTCCCCCAAGAAGACACACAGTTCTCTCCAGTGTTACATACATATCAGAATCCAGGAAGTCCAGTGATATACGGCTCTGTCATTTTTCATGTTTTAAACTGTAGGATCAGAAATTCAGCCCCTAAAGGACTTAAAAGTGTAAGTGTGCATGTATACAAACACACACACACACACACACACACACACACCCGCATGCATGCACACACACATTCACATGGGGGAGAGATGAGGCATTGGATGAGAAGATACATGAAAGGAAATATGATTAAAAGTATTGAGGACATTTTTAAAAGAAACATGGGGGAATAAAAACATAAGACAAGGATATGGGAAATGAAGACACATAGTAGAAACATAGAAAAAGAAAAGATATAAAATCCATTTAAATAACATTGTAGTTGACTCGATGCATCTAAAACATTACCATTTACATATATCATACTACACATGTGAGTGATATAGAAGGGGATGACAAATAAAAGTTGGTAGAATGAGCTGTTTAATCAGTGTGGAGAAACTGAGTGGAAAAGTTAGAAACGAAGCAAGCAAGAGGAGAGCACAAGAGACCTAAAGTGCTTCTATATATATGTGTGTGGAGTCGAATCATAATAAGTTTCTCCTTTCCAAGTTTCCTATGTTAGAGGTCAGTTCAGGAGAACTCAATGCTCTGTATGTTGTTCTCCTTCCCAAGGGCATAAGTGCAGCCCAAGTTAAACAACCTATATATAGAAAAGAGCAGTGCCCCCAGGAGATGATGAAGGCTTCATTCACGAGTAACCAGACCTCTGACCATTCCAGGAAGCCCTTAACCACAGTTCTTTAAGGCTGGATGCCATAGCCATATATGGGCCTCCACAGGAAAAGAAGGAATCGCTTTCTGGAGTCCCAGCAAATGCTGTGCACAGGGTCCAGTGCCACTTCAAGCCAACTCAGAGTCAGGGGTAAGGGTCTCTATATGTGAAGGATGAAGACTCAGTAGACCAGAGAAAAGGGATGTCTTGCTTGCTTTCCCCTTCTGTGGAAAAGAACCAGTATTCTGGGGTGACCCTTTCCTGTGTCTCAGAGGGCACATTTTTCTGATGTGAATTCCACTATCACCCTGTCTGCACTTGGTGACTCACAGTAGAACTGGCATTCCCAAAGCATTTGCTTTATCACTGTTGAGAGACCGGAGTGGTGGTCATGTCAGTCTGGCCCCATCCTGGAGTCTATCCTCTGCTGGTTGTTCCCAAGGCAGGATGCCATGTAAACATTTCTGTGCTGATGGAGACAACAGACAGGAAATGGAGTCACTTGAATTTGAATAGCAAATGCTTTGATTGGGATCTGTCCACACAAACCTCTCAGTTTGGGAGAATATGGAAATCCACTGGTACAGTAACTGCTATGATCAGGGTATTGTTATTTGTAATTATTGTTACCACCCAGGGAAAGGAGCCAATACCATACCTCATCAAGCACTCTTCTGGAATGTAATATCTGAACCGGAACTGTTTCAGGTTAATTGACAAAAGGTAAAGGGACTCCAGTAGTGTCCACAAAGCACTACCAAAAGAACAATTGTGAAAACAGAGCTAGGTGTCACATCCAGCTTTCCTCACGATATGTCATGCAACCAAGGCAGATGCAGAGCAGACAGTAGCTTCATACAAGCTCAAACCAAGGACCTTTCCTTTTATTTGTCCCCCTCTGTTGTCCTGAGTTTGGGGCAATTTTCAAGTTGTATATCTAAAGGAGATTCTGCAGCATTAATACTGGATGGATAAATCATCTCATCGACAATTGTACTAACCTCAAGGCACTATGAAGGCATTGGTAAAGAAATTAGTTTTTATCCTACTTTTAATTTTTTAGAGAAACTGTAGACACATACAAGCAGCAGTAAGAAATAACAGAAAGATTTCCCTAGTAATAGTTTCCTACAAGAGTGGCATCCAGCTAGATTTACTTGCACAAAACTACTAAAAGAGTGATGTGGATACAACTTAATGACTTACATGCAACTGTTCTGATTTCCTCGGCTTGCTTGTACTCCTTTGTGTTTGTATATAGCCCTGTGCAATTCTGTCACCTATGTGGACTTGTTTGTCTACCACCATAGCCAAGGCACAAACCCGTCTCATCACAAGAATCTCTAGGTATCTCAATCAAAGGAACAGTTCCCACTGAGGAGAATTATCTGTCCTTAAGACACTGTAACCATAAAGAGAAAAAAACCAACATCTTCACCTTATAAACTGGTCACAGTTTAGCTTTCATTGAAATAGAATTAAGTAGCTCATTTTCTTTCCTCTTTAATTTACTTGACGAACATTTAGGGAAGATTGTGATGGACACTAAAAAAATAGTTGTTAAGGCAAATGGTATTTCAATGAAGAGGTTTAAGAAGCCAGTGGTACTTTAGTGAACACTGTGATGAAAAAAATATACAAGGTAGTAGAAGACCCATATTTAATTGCTAGTGTTTACAGCTCTGGTCACTATGCCAAGCTCTAGGTAACGTCAATGTGTTAGAATAATTCTGTCCTGAATTTGTCCGGAAGAGGATTGAGTATTGCTCTTATTTTCCTCGAATGAAAGGATTTTGCTGTTTGTTTTTTATTATAAGTTTTTATTATCTACACTGTATTTGAATGTGTGAGAGAGGCAAGTTATTCAGCATGTACCTGACCACTCTGGCCCAGACCTGTCAGAGATAACTGTGTGTTTGTTTGTGTCTTCAAATTTACAGCAACACCTCTACATTATTTCTAGGGAATTTCATAATTATAAAAGAAATGCAAACATGGTCCTCTACAGTCTGAGAGGAGAGCTATGCTAGTAAATTCATCAGTTAAATAACAGGAAATGGACTAAGAACTGGGAAAACAGAAAAACATGTGTAGCACAGCAAATGCTTTTTGGAGAGCTACCCCAGATTTTTTACTCACTAGCTGTATGAGCGATGAAGCTAATTAAACTTTCTCTGCCTCAGTTCTACCATCCGCACAATGGGAATATTAATCATATTCATCTCGTGGGACAGTGAGTGAACGGAGATGATTTATAAAGGTCACACACATTTACATATGTGTTTATGATGTGTTGACTATCATTTTGCTAGTTTTAAGCCAGTGCTTTGGAGAACCTTAAATGTCACTACAAACAAGCCTGTTTTTAACTTGGAAAGTGATACGACAATTTTGAAGAGAGGCTTTTAGGTCAACATTGTTGAAGGAGTGTCTAAATGAAGACAGGGAAAATACATCTTAGGAAGAAGAAAACTTCTCAGTGTGAAGTGAGGAGAACCTGAGTCTGAATGCAAGACGAGAGACTCCAAAGGAAAAGTGTATGAAAGAACACTGGAAAAGAAAGGGAAGAAATGCCTTTCTGTTTCCCAGATTTCAAACATGAGCTATCAAGAGTTTGATGGAAAAGAAAAGGAGTTGGTTTGGGTGCAAAAGGAAGAAAAAGCCAGGAAGTTTTATTCTGGTTAGTTAAGTTGAATGTGTTTCTGGAGCATTCTGTACTAGAGTTGAAGCAAGAGAGCAGCAATTGTTTGAATATCTATCAGGCTACCTATCACCTTCCTCCTCTACCTAGCGACCTATGAATTCAATGCCCATGAGCACTTATGGAAACCCACAAATACATGTTAGATATGTACATGAATAGTACATATATGTGGGATTACTTGAAATTAGCTCCCACAGTTGTGGAGGCTGGCTGTATAAGCACGGATCCACAAAACAGGCATCTGGAAAGGAAGATCATGTGATGTGCGGCAGAAGTCCAGAGGTTCCAGGTAAGCTGTGAAGTCCAAAGAGGCAGAGAAGTTTCATACTCAAGAAGAAGTTCAGCTAGCTGCTTGGCATCTCTGATTCTCTATAAATGGCTTCCCATCGACGAAGCAAAACAGAACCAGGTACTCTCTGGGTGAAATCAGCCAACTGATTTGTGCCTTCAAATATGTCTGAAAAAATCCCTTTGCTGAATAATGCAGTCTATTGTTCATTCAGAAACTGGAAGAAGGCACATACATGTGTGTGTGTTTATGTGTGTGTGTGTGTGTGTGTGATTTCTCCTTTCCTCAGTTCCCCAAAGAGAGCGACAAGCTTGCGCTAATCGGAAAGCTTCTTGAAAAGAAAAGTCTGAGGGATGTGGTTCAGCCTAGCCAAGCCCCGAGTTCACACATCACGAAGTCATCATGCATTCCTACAGGATTCCTGGCATAGTCTGAGGAAAGAGAGTAAAAGATGAAAGCAGGTGATAAGAATTTGAGTTATTAATAAGGAAGTGAGAGGGAGATTATGATAAAGGAGTTTTTCATAAGGAAAGGAGAGAGAAAGAAGGAAGAGTGAAGTTTGGGGAAGGTCCATAGTTAGGGTCTTGCAGACGAACCTGGGAGGTAACGGAGCATGGTGGGTGAAGAGCGTGATGGGTGTAGACATGAAAGACTGGGTGCAGAGAAAGCAACAACACACCATGCTCCACTTAAAACACTGAATGAATCCATTACCTGCAAAACCCAAACCACAGCTATACTCAGTGACCTTTCACTTAGTTCCCCCGTTCTCCTTCAGCCCCTCCTCTGTACCCATGGCCCTCTGCCCTGTGTTGGCTTTTCTCCCCAGCATTGCTTCATCAAATGTTCTTCATCTTCATTTTACACCATGGGTTCATTGCTTGTTTGCAAACCCAGAGGTTCAAGACATGGAATGCTTAGCTAGGGATGAGAAAACAAGT
>LOJH01009188.1:14345-28720 GCA_001685095.1 Ellobius talpinus
CTAATGGGCCAATCAGTTTATAGTTAATGCAGACCTCTGTGTGATTTCTTTGGGTCTTAACAATTGCGGGAACTGGGCTGGACAGAAACCCCGACAACATGGGTGCATGTGAGCCCCCCTTCCTCCTCCATGCTAGAATGTAGATTGGTCTGATCTTGATCTTGTATAGTTCTTGTGAATAAGCACAAGATTCTCAGGTGTGTGTGTGTGTGTAGACCAGAGGACAGGGTCAGGTGGTTTCCTCAATTACTCTTTATTTTTTGAGCAGGATCTCTTATTTAACCTGGAACTCAATGATTTGGCTAGCCTAGCTAACCAATGAGCTACAGGGATTCTCCTGCTCTGCCTCCCAAGCAAAGGAATCGTAGATAGATGTGTGCCACATCTGGTTTTCATGTGGGTGCTGGGAGTCCCAACCCAGTTCTTTATGACAGTGCAATGAACACTTTACTGACTGAGCTATCTCTCTAGCACCTGCCCACTGGGTCTTCAGAAATTACAAAGATACAATAGGCCTTCCTCAATGGAAATGTTTTCTCATAAAAAGTATTACCTTTAGGGTTGGAGAGGGAACTTGGTAAAGTCAGGTGGCAACTTGGTGAAACTCACTAGTTAGCCAATCTAGCAGAATTTGTGAGCCCCAAAGCTAGTGAAATTGTCTCACAAACAGATGAATGACTCCTGATAAATGGTACCCAAGGTCCACTGGCCTACACATACAAGCACACACATGTGCATGTGTACTTGCATACAACTGAACACCCAAATTATTGCCCTTATCAACACAGTTATTTTGATGTGTTGATTTCCTATACTGTCTAATGAGTACAAATTTAATAGCAGTATGCTAGGTAAAGGCTTGTAATGGACTATGAGTTAGAATGTCAAAGAAAAGTAGGAGCTCAAATACAAGTCTGTTACGTCAATAAAATTCACATTATTTAAATTCAAAGGCTTACTGAGAAGGTAGCTTAAATTGTATTCAGCATGTGTGAGGCCCTGGGTTTGACCCCAAGTACTACAAAACAACAAGTTAGACAATAAATACTACTTTCTTATTTTTTTTCCTAACCTTTTCCAATCTGGAACAGTTTTCCTATAAATAGAATCAAGGGGCAACACCTGCTGACGACCTTGCGTTTCATCATAGATACAGCGTGCAGCATCAGTGGTCAGGGTGACCACACAGTCCATGTCACTTGCCAGATGCCAAGATATAACCACTGCAGCGCGATCATCTTCAATCTGTGCTAGATGTGCGATCTGAGGCCATTTTAACAGAAATTTAATAAAAAAACAATTTTAAAAATCTTACTACTAGAGAACAGCAGTATGAATAAAATGTTTTGGCATCCATCTATAAACCCAACAATTGGCAGGCTGAGACAGAAGGATTATAGAGTTTAAGACTAGTTCAAGCTACACAAAAAGAAAAACAAATAGAAAAATAAAAAGAAAAACAAAATTCCTCAAGCTGTAGAAATTTACACTGACTGGAATCCATCAAACTGTCTATCTGTTAAAGTTTTAGAATAATTTTCTACAGATTAACCAATAGCAAATTTGCAAAATAGGCAAATAACAATAATGCAAAGTTTGTTAGCTAATTAAATACACTTATTTTACACTTCAATGTCTCCAATAGGGAAGGTCTTGGTAATCACGAAGTACACTTAAAGATATGCAGTAAGAAAGAGGTTCAAGATTCATTAAGCATATTATTTAAAATACCTTTAAGCTATTTAAATGTTACAAATAAATAGTATTGCTTTATTGAGAATCAGAACAAATCATTTTCTTACTGACAAATACTTGCTGTGGTCACAAGCATTCTTGCTTTAAACCTACTGGGAAATTACCGCCACCTCTAAAATCTAGGCATTGTGTTGGTAAAATTGGGCCTACCATTTATTGTTCTCTGACCTGGTAGCGCAAACTTGTCTAGAAATAAGGCTTTTATTTCACCATAGACATATCATAGCATCTGCCCTGGTTTTCTAACTTTATAAGGTACTAATGGGAAAAAGTAAGAAACAGACATGCTGACTGGTGGTGTAGCTCAGTAGGAGAGTACTGCCTAGTGTATGAAAAGATCTGGACTCAATCCTCAGAACTGGGCTTGGGAGGGAAGACAGATATTTTAAACAAAACAAGTAACAACAATGAACTATTTCTTAAAAGCTTAAATCACAAACCTTTCCCAAAACATCTCCACTGCGCTTGGTGTAGTTTGGAAGAGTGCATGATCTTCTGGGCTTTTTTTTAAGTTCATTTTGTTCTGCTATCTTTTTTTCCAAAAGTGCTTCAATATGAGGTATCTGTAATTAAAGAAAATTTATCTACAAGGTCAACTGTTTTTTTTTTTTTTATAACAGGCAGCCTAAGACAGAGAAAAACCAGTAATTTGATTTGGAGTACTTGAGAAAGTTGTTTTTCTTTTATTATGGTAGTTTTCTGAGACAGGGTTTCTTTGTGTATCCCTGGATGTTCTAAAACTTACTCTGCAAACCAGGCTGGCCTCAAACTGACAGAGATTCCCCCTGCCTCTGCCTCCCAAGTGTTGGGATTAAAGGTGTGCACCACCGCTGCCCAGTTATTAAAATAGACAATATATTATAAGAAACAAAACTATAGTTAATACTGATGGAAAATATTTATCAGGGATATTTGGTCCCAAACTTGAGACCATGACATGGTAGGAAAGTACTCTATTACTAAGTTATATTCCCAAAGGGAGAAAGCCTTCTTTGAGGAGGAAAAAGGGCAATACTGGGATTTAAGCTAGGCTCTTACACACCATAAACTCTACCACTGAGCTATACATCCAATGATTTTCTAAAATCTTATGAAATATAAGAGTTTATAAATATATTATAATATATAAATATAAATATAGCCAGATCTATTGGTAATCCCAGCATTCACAAGACGACAGGAGAAAGAGTCTGAACCTAGTCTGAACCATAGCAAGACTGTCTACCAAAAAGCAAACAAAACAAACCCCACCAAACATGACACAGGAAAAGATATACATAAATAAATATACAATGTAGTTGTCTTCTCCCTAAAACTGAATCACGCACAGAAGACAATAAGCTAAGGAGACTTCCATACTAATCTGAATTTACTTAAAAACATCATGGGGCTGAAGAGATGCCTCAGCAGTTAAGAGCTTTTATTATTCTTGCAGAGGATTAGGGTTCAATTTCCAGAACCCATATGGTGGCTCACAATCAATTCAAGGCCCCAGTTCCAGGTGATCCAGTCTGCATGCAGGTAAAACACTCATATGCACGAAATAACAACTAAACCAATCAAACATACTGAGTGTGTGTATTATGTATATGTACCTTGGTACACACGTAGAGATTAGAGGACAAATGTTTGCTCCCAAGCCTGACGACTTAAGTTCGAGTCCCCAAATTCAGAAGATGGAAGGAGAGAACAAATTCCAAAGCTGTCCTCTAACTTTCATGTGTAGATCATTGTACATGTATGTACACACACACACACACACAGAGCATCAAGTTAAAAACGTCTATAGAATTCTTAATAAGATAGTAGTTGAATTTAATAAAAAAATTTAATATACGCTTAGAAATTATACCTGTTGTGTTGTAGGAATATCAATATTGCATGCTCTTAGTTCATTTCGCAGCTGGACCTCTTTTAGTTTTGCTTCTTCAACTTGGCCTAAAATAGAAAAGGAAAAATTCTTTTTTTTTAAAGATTTTATTTGATTTTATGTGCATTGGTGGTGTGTTCACATGCATGTCTGCATGAGGGTGTTGGAACCCCTGCAAATGCAGTTACAGACAGTTCTGAGCTGCCATGTGGGTGCTGGGAACTGAATCCGGGTTTTCTAGAAGAGCAGCCAGTGTGCATAACGACCGAGCTATCTTTCCAGGTCCTTGGGGTTTTTTTTTTTTGTTTGTTTGTTTGTTTTGCTTTCTTAAATAGTACTTAAAATATACCTTTCTAAAAATTTACAACTACTTTTTCCTTTTAATGTTTGATATTAAAATAAAAACTGATAGTTGATCATGGTCAATTAAGTTATAAATCCCAAGGTTCAATAATACATGACAAGAGAAACAGAATGAATGAATGTACTGGGAGATGCTCTGGCATCGCACGCTTGATCTCACACATGGACACATAACTGCAGATATGCTCTCAGAGTACAGTTAACAATCTACAAACAGTCTATACAACTGACATGAATGGTTAAGAGCACTGGCTGCTCTTACATTCAACCTGGGCTCAAATTCCAGTGCTCATATGGCAGTTCACAACTGCCTGTAACCCCAGTTTCACGGGATCTAGAAACCTTCTTCTGGTCTCTACAGACAAGAGGCACAGACATACACGCAGGCAAAACACTTATACACTTAAAAATAAAAGAACCTTTTGCTAGGCAGTGGTGGTGCACACCTTTAATTCTAGCACTCAGGAGCCAGTTGCAGGCAGATCTCTGTGAAGTTTGAGGTCAACCTGGTCTAGAAAGTGAGTTTCAGGATTTCCTGGACTACACAGAAAAATCCTGTCTCAGAAATGGGNGGGGTGAGGGGGGTAGGTATAAAACTAACACAAGTTAAAACCTATAACAGAAACATCTGACAAATGAAAAACAGGTAACATGGTACAACTTAACAAATGTCTTATTTTAATTGCATACAAATATCATTTTAAAAGACAGCAAACATTTTCTGGACTAATGGAAGAATAAATTAAATATTCATTTTCAGTGCTTGTGGGCCCACATGCTACTGTGGTATGTAAAATACAAAGAGCTCATGATTAAAACTAAGAATTAGATCACTTATCATTCCCCCAGTGACATCTTTTGCCAGAAACTAGAGCTAGATAGATTAGTTATCAATATTGTCAAAAGCTTTAAACTTTCCACAGGTCCACATTTCTAGAGGAAAACTTCCGATTTTTAATATGTGTATTAATTTTTAATATCTGCTATGAGCTTGATTAAAGGAACACTTCATGTTAGCAACTGCCAACAACCCAGTAACAAGCTATCCTTACCACCCTTTTCTTTCAAGCAGACAGTCTCGCCCACCTTACATGCTCAAAGACAATGTTTTATTATTACATGCACACACAGGGTGACTTACATTTCATTTCATCAACAAGTTGCTTGTTGGCATCAAAGAGACTTCTATACATAATGATGGACTTAGATAACTGGTCCTTTTCCTTCGTAAGTGCTGCCATTTGTTGCTGCTTTTTAACATCTAAGAAAAAAATTTCAGATAATTAAAACAACTTAGAAACTGACTTTTCCAATGCCATAATATGATACATACAAAAAGCAAAGCAAGGTTTACTGAAGTAACATTAACAACAGAGTTTACTAACCTATATCCCTAAGACTTACCATTGTAAAACATAAATGGCAGGCTATAGGATTCTAATGTTCTTGATAAAGTTGACAGTCGAGGCTCAAAGATAATAAAATATTCAGTACTATCCCTTCCAGGACTGTTTTCTGCCAGCACTAGAGTCTTTATAAGTGAAAGGGAATGAGAAAAACAAGATTTAAAAAAGAGACATTCCAATGTTACATATGTTGTCATATGGCTACCAGACAAGCAGGAAAAGGCAAACATGAAAACACTGTTGAGTCTTCAGAGTCACAGACCATCACTACCACTGTCTTACCTTCGAGATTACTGGACCCAATGATGCACTGAGCACATCTACGCGACAGTGACACAGAGTGGGCAATCAGAACAAACAGTCTTGTTTCTCATCACTCCATCTGTACCCAAACCTTTAGGCTAAGGCGAGGTAAAACAGCTTGTGGAGTGAAAGATATAAAAACAACCACAAAGAAATACGCAAAGCACAACACTGAGTTTAAGTTACAGCTGTTACCATGGGAGACCATTCCCAGGGGACAGAACAAGAGGCCCCTGAAAATGCTTAAAGACTTGTTTTTTTAACTTTTATATTTTTTCAAGTCACAAAAAGTATACCTGAGCTTAAGATCAAAACAAATAACTAGCAACTGATGCAATTATAAGTATTTTAACTTGAATGTATCTTTAGTTCTGTAAAAAGAGACCTTAGGCTCTTTGTTTTTCAGAATAGAATACAATTTAAAAACACCCTCAACTAATAGAACACTACAGAGCATAAAACATAAAATTATAATCTTAACAATTACAATTCTGTTTCTCAAAAATTGAAGAACATAAGTTATGAATAAGTCAATTCTCAGTTCAACACAGATTTTAAAAGCTATCAGCAATGTATATACAGGAATCTAAGTACATATAAAAGTAGTTTCTATTAAAAAAATAACATATACTTGCACTTGTCTGCTTAAACTTGACTTGTTAATGGCAATTCATAAAATGTTACCGATTTAAAATATTTATGAATAATAATAAACCACACTACAGCACTCAGTCTTTGGGTGGGGAACACTTAGTTTGAAAATTTCACAATAACCTAAGAAATAGGTTCCCTAATAAGAAAATTGTTCCCTTGCAAATTTGTTTTCTAGGATGAGAAATATAGCTAATTAAAAGTTTATTTTATTAGATATCAAATTTCCCTTAAAAAGAAGGAAGAGCCTATATCAGTTTACCTTTTCATCATCAATGTATAAAAACACAATCTCCCTGGTGAGGGACAGCACTTCATTCTAATAATTACTGCTTTAACTAGTTTCCTGAGCATTACCAAGTCCATCCTTTTTGTTTTTAACGGCCATTTATTTTCTATAATCAAAAAATTATTCTTTTTTTACTCATTTATCTTTATACTAGAATGCCTTTAAAATAGATTTTGCAGTTTCTCAGGTTTCAAAGAAAGCTCAATATATTAATCTGATAAATGTATAGCCATACATAAGACAAACCCTCTTTTACTATCATTAAACTTTTTCTTTCTTGTAGGGAGTACTTTGATACCCATGATCTAGTGTCAAAAATTATCAACACATTGCTACTTCTCTTTTAATTCTGTTTTTAATCAACACACTGCTACTTCTTTTAACTGTTTATGATATGCTTACTACAAAGCTTAATTTGTAATGTAGTTAAATATACTATATGAATAGGAATTTGGCATATAGATGGATACATGATACAGGAATGAAAATGAGAATTGTTCATATCATGAAGGCAAATAATATAGACTATAAAATGATACAACTAATGAACTTGATAAATTACAACATCAGATTTTTGATTTCAAACAAAGTATATGTGAAACATTTCATACAAATACTAGCTGTATTTTGGTCAGTGTTTCCTACATATTCTTGAAAATGATGGCCTGGGAGTAGTAGTAGTATTCGGTAATAAAGAATGGAGACACAGTGTTCAACTCCTAGCATCCAGCCACCAAATCAAACCTGAAGCAAACATAAACTAACACTTCCTCTCGTTCATTCAGTATTGGGTATGTGGAAGCCAAGTCAGGCAAGACTCTGCTATTTACTTAGAGGAACAGTAAGGACCTCTGGTGGTGAGGGAAAATCCAGACACATCAAGTTTATGTTTTATACACAACTTCTGGGAAACAGCTAAGTCTCTGTCCTAACAGGCAGAACAATTTCAAATGCACATGGGGAAGAAGAGGGAGGTGCAAGGAAAATGGGGTCAGGTGTGCTCTTCCAACTCCAGCTCATTTTCCATGTTACACAAGCTTCTTTCCTAAAAAAAATAAATAAATAAAACCCAAAAAAGGTGTGTGGCTTTCATTACTAAATTTCATTATGGTGTAGAAGCTCACCTTCCTCTCTCCATTATACTAGAACAGCTATGAAGAGCTGAACGCAGTGGCAGCTGACACTTGTCCTCCACAGGAAGACATTGAAAGCGGCATGGTACACAACAGACTGGGAAGAACAGCCATTGTTCAAGCCTCACACTCAAGGCTGTCTTAAAAGAGTTCAATGCCATGTCAACTCTTTAGATCTCACAACTACAAATAAAAAATTACAAGTGCAGAGCTTTCCATAAAAACTATACACTTTTAAATGCTGGTAACACTTCAATTAATGAAAATGTTTTGGCCAGTCACTGCCCAACAGACCAACAGTCTTTGGGATAGAGACAGCTGAGAGACTCCCAATTTATAAGCCTAGAGTATTGAAATAATGTAATATTTGAGATGAATTATATGCAAGGATGGGCAACAAAAAAAACCTAAGGTACTATTGGCACTTATTGGCATACACTGAATTACTCAATAAAGACTCTAAAAAAATTAACGAATTGGAAAAAGGATCAAAATAAAATGAAATTTTTTTTGCCTGTTTAAAGATTTAAGAAAAAAAATTAACATTATTTTGATTATGTGTAGGTTAAGTGTGTGCATTTGCATGGAGGTATGCATTTGCATGGAGGTATGCACACTCGAGTGCAGATGCCTATAGGGGACAGAGGCACTGGATGCTTTGGAGCTGGAGTTTAGGTGGTTGTGACCTAGAAATTAAACCCCAGTACTCTGAAAGACCAGGTAAGCATACTTAACTGCTGAATCATCTCTCCTCCCCTAAGTCAAAGATTAAAAAAAAAGGAAAACAAAACAAAAACAATGTATGTACCAACAATATACAAAAAAAATCTAAAAACAAAACAAATACTTAAACTAGCACTGTCCAATCTTTAACAAAAAATACTTCAAAGCTAGGGCCTCTCAATTGAGTGCTCTAACAAGAGCTACAACCCCAGCCACTCCCAGCCCACTTTAAACTTAAATTTTGATAAATAATCTCAATACACTCACTGCCCAAGAATGGCCTTAACCTCAGTCTGTATCACAGACAACGCCAACCTTTCTGTTCCAGCAACCCTGACCCTCTGTCAAGTTTACAAGCCTACATCAACATGCCCACAAAAATAAATTGCAAATTTGATTAAAATTTAAAAAAAAAACTTTTTATATCCAATGTTGCAAGTAAGAAATACTTGGTGTGGTGGCACATTCCTGTAATCCCAGTGCCCAGCAAAAAGGTACGAGGTCAAGGTCATCCTGAAAACCACTCTCCCCCAAAAAGATGAACATCCTCCGCCAAAAAAAAATGAACACATAGTTTTGGTAGAAATGTAAAACTAAAAATTGCAATAATGATACAATATTTAAAATATGTGTATTATTTTATGGCCAATTACTTCTCTTTCTAGTTATTTCTTAAATCAACCTATAAATCAGTATCAATTTATCTATATACCTACCAACCAACCATTCTAAATCAACACATAGAAGAAACATTTGTGATAAAAAATAAACCTTGGAAATGAAATAAATTTATACCAAGGACTGATAAAAATATGTGTAGTCACTTTATTAATGACATAGGCTTTTATTTAACAAAGAAATGTATCTTTTGATATATCTACATTTGATATATCTAGCTAAACTAGCTAGAAAATTCTTGCAAAAGTGTAATCCTATTACATTAACAAAATTCAAAACTTAATATCCCCCATCATATGTTGAAAGCACTATGCTAAAAAAAAGAAAGCACTATGCTATACTAATGTGTATAATATATCTTTAGATGACTTTGCAGTAATCGGCCAGATACCATGACTTCTGAAGGTTAAAAATGTAACAATTACTTACAGAGTTTTTTTAAGCATTGCATTTTTAAAATTATAAGATAAACTATTTTATTTCAAAAAAATGACAGGCTAATAATTTTTGAAGTTTTTACCTAACCTTTATTTTATTGCTTCTGTTTGTATAATAGTAGTAACCTTATGACAAACCACAAACCTTATATTGTCACTAAAGCTGAAAATTCAGCACAATAATTGAAATCTGTCATCCCACATGGAAGATCTGAGTAATGATGGCTCTGGATCCAACTGTAATAGCAAAATCACAAATATTTCAACTGATTTTTAAATTTACTGCACTAAACATAAAATATCAGAAAATCTTCCTAGGTCTATATACAAAGAATAGGTGTGTTACGGAAGTTGGAAAAGATCTAAGAAACTTACCGTGATTTCAGCAGAACCGTTCACAAAGGGAAATTCAAGTGTCCTAACTTTCCCAATGAAGAGTGGGGTATCAGTGTCCTCCTCATTAAAACCTTTAATGGTAGCTATTACAGTGCCAACCAAATCCATTCCAGTATGATTACCATAATTATCCTTAAAATACACAGTGGGAAAGAGCTAATTAGAAGACAAACAACTAAGAGAAGAGCACAAATAAATCAGAAAGACACATTCTCTATTCATTGATAGCTCAATATAAAAATGTTTTTAAATATTTAATTCACTCATTCAAGCTTTTCCTGTAGTTTTAAAGTGAATTATCGATACTACTCTGTAATAGCCATTCTGAACCTGAATATCAAAGCCAATTATTCTTGTTAAACTCTGTAGTGTTTGAAGAAGACATAGACATTACTGTGATACTGAGATGTAGGTCTTTGACCAAGGTCCTGCTGGCAATAGAGCGAACATTAGAAACAGCTGGGGTAGCTGGTTGGATGTCAGGAACCAACTTCATAGGCTGATTAGGCAGAACATCAACTATAACCTTAAAAACAAAAACAACATTCATATTGACAATGCATTCTTATGAATACTCTTTCAGGGGAAGACAAAGGACTGCATATACTAAATAAAATTTTATCCTCGAAAATTCCATTAATTTCTTAAAATAAGTTTATTCTATCCTAATTTTTCTGAAAAATCACATTATAAAAATCCTTGCTTAACCAGTTTCACTTGCGATGGGTTTCAGTTATCTGTCATCAATCATTGCTCTGAAAATATTAAATGGAAAATTCTAGAAATAATTATTTTATAAGATTACATAGTTTACCTCAGTATATTATTATAATCTTTTGATTTTACTGTTATTGCTAATGTCTCAGTGTGTCTACTTTATTCAACTTAATCATAAGAAAGCATAAGCAGGAGAAAACGTAGTTAGCACTAGCTTGTGGTTTCAGGGACCGATTGGGGTCCTGAAAGGCTTCCCATGAGAAGGGAAATAAATGGCTTTTGCATTTATATTTTGCATCCAATAATTAATTCACTTTAAAACCAGAAACCTCACTTATAAAATGAATAAACACCATGGTACATAAACTAAAGTTACAAACCTGCTCGCTGCTGAGCATATTTGTTTTATCAATCATAAAGTCAAACTGGATACAGTATGTCCCGACTTTGCTAGGGATTGCTTTTTCCCTAAAATAAAGAGGTAAAAGCAATACTTTTTTAACCAAGAGTGAATGAGTTCAAAGCATTAACATTTGTTTCCTTTCACAACAAGCAAATAAATAAGAGAATTACTAGTACTGCAATACTTTCAATAACGTAATATTTTATTTTATTTTAGGTTTACTTATTATATCTGAGTGTTTCCCCTTCATGTTTGTATATACATGTGTGTGCCAGAAGAAGTCAATAAAAGCTGTCAGATCAGCTACAGGGAAACCCTGTCTCAAAAAACCAAAAAAAAAAAAGAACCAAAAAAACCCAAAACAACAAAAAAAACAAAAAGCTGTCAGATCCCCTGGAACTTAGGATCTGAAGTCACAGAAGGTTGAGTGCTGGGAACCAAACTCAGGTTCCCAGAGCAACAAGCACTCTCAACTGCTGAGTCATCACTCCAGACCACAATTTCTATATATCTGCTTAATCCTAGGACCCTCTCAGCTGTGAATTTGCTCACACAAGACCAGAACAAAGATTCCAGATACAGTAAAAGTAGAAATGACAGGAATATACAGATATGAAAGTAAACACAAGAAACATGGTGAATTATGTGTCCTTTGGGTTTTGTTTCATTTGCACAGTATCAATTACCAACTAATAGTTTTATAATTTCAAACTTATAGGTCACCTTACTAACCTTCCATGTGACTTTCTTTTCAAGCTTTATTTATTTATTCCTTCATTTATTTATTTATTGTTTTTTTCAGGGCATGGTTTCTCTGTTGCTTTGGAGCCTGTCCTGGAACTCACTTGTAGACCAGGCTGGCCTATACTCAGAGATCTGTCTACCTCTGCCTCCCGAGTGCTGGGATTAAAGGAGTGCACCACTGCTGCCCGGCCAGGCATTATTCTTAATGTCTGACTTTATATATTCAATTTGTTTATTGTGATTTAATCATCAATAAGAAATTCAGTGCCTAGAGATATACTTAGTCTATTTGAACCATATTCAACCATAACGAAAATAAGAAAGCTAGAGTAAAAATTAAACAGATTTGCCTCCAAAGGGCAAAAACAAAAATAAAAAAACAAAAATACACCAAAAACCGAAAACCTTCCCTGAAGCAAACAGCTATGTCAAAAAGTTGCTTGCAGATGTTTACAAGCTAACAGCTAAAAGGTATAATACAATAGCATGGGACCCCAGAGGCACTGAGTTTCACTCCTAGGATTACATTACTCCTGGGAGCCAATTCTAGAGCACAGGTAAAACCTAAGGCAGATGGATTCCCAAGGGTGGTGCAGCCCAACTCTGAATCACCATCTCTAACAAGAGAAGCAAACATAAACCTTCTCTGGGCAAGACTGTTATTCTCAACAGACAATCATCTCTTTAACAGTAATGTCTAAAATTAAACAAAATAACAAAATAATCCCCCAAAACAATCAAGCATATGAAGAAACAAAGGAACTAGACTGAAAATGAACAAAACCAATAGATCCCCCAAGGAACCTAAGGGAACTCTAGACAGACTTGCTTTTCAGGCTGATAACAAAAGACTTTAAAAAACAAAGCAGTGAACCTTCATAAAAGATTAAACACATAAAAGAAGTGGTACAAACCTGTAGTTCTAGTCTGACAGAGACTGAACAAGAATTGGAGGCTGGAGCCAGGTGGTGGTGGTGCACACCTTTAATGCCAGCACTCGGGAGGCAGAGGTAGGTGAATGTGTGTAAGTTTGAGGCCAGCCTGGTCTTCAGAGCAAGTTTCAGGACAGCCAGGGCTACAGAAAAACCCTGTCTAAAAGTCATGGATGGATGGATGGAAAGAATAACTCCAGGACAAGAAGGGCTACAGAAAAAGCCTGTCTCAAAAAGCCATAGATGTACGTATGTATGAACAAACAAACAAACAAAAATAGTTTCAGGGCAGTCAGGGCTACAGAAAACCTTACCTTAAAAAAGCCATTAAAAAATAATAAATGGAGGATGGATTGGGTGATACAGCAAAACACACACACACATGCACACACACACACACACACACACACGAGGTGGGGGGAATATCAGCTGGTCATGTCTGTAGTCCAAGGGATTCAGAGGGGTGGAGACAGGAGGATCATTTGAGTTGAGAAGCTTGAGCCCAACTTGAACATAATAGACATTTCAAATAACAAGCACTGAAGAATGAAATAAAAGTACTAGAACTAAAAATGTTGGTCAGAAATTGTTAACCCAAAGCCAGCCTTAACAGCAGCTCTGAAAATGCTGGAGGAAAAGGAGTATACTTCAACATAGAGAACGACTTTCTCCCACTTAAGCGTGGGACAGGTTCTACCCTACTTAGCTTCCAAGATTTGGGCACATTCAGGATGGTATATGGGAGCTTATCTTAGTTCCTTTTCTGTTGCTGTGATAAAACACCACGACAAAGGCAGTTTATAAGAGAAAGCAATTAATTGGCTTATGGTTTCAGAGGGTTAAGTGTCCATGATGTCAGAAGAATAGACACTGAGAATGACTTGAGTTTTTGGAAACTTCAAAGTCTGCCCCTAGTGACACACCTTCTCTAACAAGACCTTCACGAACAAGGCCACACCTCCCAATCTTTCCCAAACAGTTCTATCAACTGGGGGTGGGGAGTGGAGTCAGGGCCCAGCCTTCGAATATATGAGCCTATAGGAGGCTAAGAGCACTGCTCCCTTTATTCCACTGTTGATCAGGCCTCTCTTTAACCTTCTCTTCTCTTTCAGCAAAAGTCTTGACTCCTACATTAAATCTTCTGGTGCTTTTATTCCCTTTAAACTGTGTATTTATTATTTCTTTTGGCCTACCTGCTCTTTTTCATTATAGATGTGCCTAAGACTGATTACTAACATACACGACAGAGTCAACATTAGGCTGTCTTGAACTCTTCTCTGCCTATTCCTTTTAAATTTAGCCTCAGGCAGATTCTTAGGACAAGGGCAGAAAGCAGCTATAATCTCTGTCAGTATCACAAGAATGCTCTCTAGCCTAGTTGCTAATATTACTCCCCACTGAAATCTCTTGAGCTGGGCCTCTATATTCCATACTGCTTTTAGCATTACTGATTTCCAAGCTCCTACTAGGAACTCCCAAAGTCTCCCACAAAAATAGCATGTTCAGGCCTTTCACAATAACAGCCTGATGGAGGAGGGTCATCTGTCTATGTGTTACTTTCATTGGTTTAATAAA
>LOJH01009189.1:1076-21745 GCA_001685095.1 Ellobius talpinus
CCTTCAGGCATACACGCAGACAGAATATTGTATACATAATAAATAAACAAATATATTTTTTAAAAAGCATCGTCTGCTTCTTTAAGTGAGTTTTGTTACAAATCAATCTTCTAGAACTTCATGAAACTGAACAAACTAGAAAAAGAAAAATGGAAAGCAACCCCTCGGCCACACTTCGCTTCCTTTGCAGTTTCAATTATTTGGAGTCATTTACCTTGCCCAAGAATGAACCAACTTTGTGAAAGTGAGAAGCTGCAGTGGCATGACATTTTCTATATTCTTTTATCTCTATGGCAGGAGCTCTGCTAATTGCTTAATTCCGAGAGCTAAATATAAACAACCAACCACACTGAGCGATACCAGCAGGGCTCCGCTAAGACGTAAAAGGAAACAGTTGATATGTTTAGCTTTCACATCCATACATACAGGCTGGAAATTTCCATTTGATCCTTAATAAATTGCACCCTAAAGAAAACACAAGTCATCAATCTTTTAGTCACAATGATGAACGCATTTGGAAATGCGTTCCCACATCCAGAGTGCTATACCAGCTCTCTTCTCAGAAGGACTTTGTGTTTGCTCCTGATCGTAAGTACAAGCATCACCCATCTGGAGTTCCAAATAACATTTCGGTTCTTAAAGAATCATTTAAGATGTAACTTTGTGAGTGCTGTTATTTTTTTATCACACAAAAGCATTATATTAGATCTAAGCAAAGTCATTGGTAACATGAGTTTTCTGATTAACAACGTGTTACTACTTAATTAGGTAACTAAAAAAAAATAATTTTGATACTCACATAGTCTTGAGGAATAATGGTGAAAACAAAGGACAGGGACCATCTACATTGTTGTTCCTCTGGGAAGCCACACGACAAACATGTGACAGTTACAGGTAGCAATGAAGGTCCTTGTTTGAGCCTTATCATTAATCGCTACCTCAGCAAGGCTACAGAAGACAAAGTTAAAGAAGTACTCCACCCAAGAGTTCATATAACTCCGATGAGACACAGCACAGAGAGCCAGTGACACAGGAGAATCAATGGAAACCCTTCTGCACAGGCCATTTCCCTCCAAAGCATCTCAACCTTCCTAGGTCTTCCGAACTGTCCAACCCCCTAGCTGCTCATGAAACCAAGAAGGGACAATTCTTCTTCTGATCAAGGGGACCAAGGTTAGGGTGTCCGCTTTCTGTGGTTAAAGAAATGCATGTATGGTTTGGTTATGGACAGAAACTGAAAGATCCTGATACTTGGTCTTTTAATACCTCTCTCGTAATGTTCAGCGATGCTCAAGCCAAGCTTCAGAGCCCAGAAACGCTTCGGCATTTAGCTATCCAAAGAGAGCAATGCACCCCACCTGAAACGTGGGTGGAAGAATGCTTAAGAGTAAAACCTGTAAGGCTTAATTTTAAATGTACCACTGCATTTGGCATATTTTGAAAAGAACACATACCCTCAACCTTAAATGAACCTCACACCACCATACAGATGACGGACCACATGTGAACTTAAAAATCATTTCAAAAACTGAGAGACAAGATGTCTACAGGCTTACATAGTTACCCGCTGCACAAGTACCCACAAGCCTCTGTGTGGTCCACATTCATGAACATATATAGAAGTGGGGTAAGAATAAACTGACGCTGTTTAAATATCACTCATCTTCCCTAATTTTTCGAGCCATTGTTTTACCCTGCTAGTAAACCCCCAGACACCAAATGGTGGGAGATAACTCATAGACAGGAGGGGGCGGTAAGAAGACAATATTGGACATAGGAACAAATCAACACTATAATTCTTACCATGACATATGTGCGTAATTTTGAATTAATAATATACAGCTGGATGCTTAAAATATTTTAATTGATAGGACACATGACAAAATGTTTGGGGACAAAATTATTTTAGTTAAACTAGTTTGCATACATATTCTGGCAGCATAAAACTTATGAAACCAAATCAAAAAAATTTTAAATGCTTAAGCCATGAGGAACTTAATTTTTAATACTAATTATTTTTCCAATTTTTTTATAATGACTCATACACCAATCTATTTTATAAGAATCTACTTTTTACCATGTCAGTGATTAAGTATACCACTAAAAGCAGCACTAAAGAGGTAGAAGGCTTGCAAAATTCCTTTCTGACTCAACATAATTTCAATCAGCTTTCACTCCAAAGATTTAATGAAATAAAACAGGCCAAAATAATCACAAAATGAAAACAAAGTCAATATCATTCTTAAAAGTCACTTACATCCAGCTTTTGCTTCCTCTGTGTTCTAAGAGACGAAAAATTAAATTTGGAGTCATTAATGTTTTAAAGAAGCTATGATCTAAGCCAAAACAGGAAAAATTAGCATCCAGTATGGGGCGGCTTTAGGTCATCAGGGGCAATTTGAATGCTGCTAATTATATCTCAAGTCAGCAGTCCTTGGGTTTCAGTTTCTTCCACACATTTTATAGGGATTGTATAACCAGCAACAAATGTTTTTCAAGGTAAAACATGTAAGTGCGCGTATAACTGGGTTGGGGAGAGGTAACTCAGCCCTACAGCTTTCCCAGGTTCCCCTCATTCCTATCTCTTCCCCTCTTTGACACAGACAGGGAAAAAATAAAATGCACAAAATGAGAACATTCTGCACAAATTCCCACTTGTTTTGCACTTACATTATCTTCTGACACTCAAGCAAAGTATGAAAACAAGCAAAAAAAATGAAGTGCCTCTGAGGGGAAGTTTTCTAGATGGCAGATATTCCATATAACAGGCAAAAGAAAGATGTGAAAAGGAAAGAGAAAAGGTACAAATATTCAGACGCCGGATTTCAAAATGCCAAGACGAACTCAAAATAGTCTTCTTTCCTTGGGCGATGCAATACTTGTCTCCTTTTTTAATTTTTAAGTCTTTACATGTACTTAAAATAGATTCTCCCTGTATTTTTAGGGCAAAACTCTGAAGGGTTTAACGGGTCCTTTCTTAAAATAAAAAAACAAAAACAAAAAAACCTTAAATTTAGAGAATATAGGAGATATAGGGGAAAATAGCCATGATAAAAAAAAAAACTCTGCTACTTAAAAGAGAACTCAGGGTCGTAAAGTATATAAACAGCAGAGCTAGTGAAACTCCTAGCACGACAGCACCATGGAAGACTAAGACACAACTAAGTATATCCAGCAGACATAACACTAGGTCGTTCATTGATAAGGGCAATTGACATTTAATTCTGTAACTAAAACTTGTATTTATAATGATATGAATTAGGGTCCCTTTGCCAAGTATAATAAGACGAATAAAATACACCTGTTTATTTATTCATAGCAATCACCATCATGCCACTTCCCTGTCTGGAGTCCGCCAAATCTCATATATCACTGCCTTACATTGACACCTACTGGAAAGTACTGGAACTGTGTGTCTCCCATTGCAGTATCTGAGCAGCAGCTAGGCTCACATATGTAAAGAGAATATATGAAAGATAAATTTCAATTGCAAATAAGACAACTTCAGATTTCCAGAAAGCGACATTCTTCCTGAATATTTAAATTCTAAGGCATCTTTGAGAAATTATAAATCTCAATAAATCTTCCCAAAGAAGACCTCTGTTGTGAGCAAACTTCTCAGGATTTCAGTAACTTGACAAGAGCTTATGCAGGATCTTGTCATGAAACTAAGTCAGGAGCTTTCTTCAGCATCTGAAGTTTCCTCTGTGCATAGAACTAAGCTCATCCCGTGGCCATGACTCAAAAACCCCTCTATTTGCTGAAAGTAGTTATGGAAATAGATGAGAAAAATGACCCAGCTTGTTTATTTTTTAATGCTATATGAATTTATACTGTCAGCTTTTAAAAAAGTAACATGTGTTAATTATTCAAATATTTATATTGATGGTTAAAAATAAAATAATAAAACACATTAGAGAATGAGTTTTTCTTCGCTATTATCAAGACTGGTTTTTGGTAGAAAATGTAAATGTGTTTGTTAATAAAACACAATGATTCTTTGAAATAGATGAAATCTCAGCATATCCAACAGTTAGTTGTGTACTTTTACAACTGAATTAATAAGTTGGATCAAGTTTTAAATAATACAAATGAAAATAGCACTAAGTATTTCTTCAAAGCATGTTCTCACTACCTCAGTCTATTCCAAAAATTATATGTAAAAAGTACGTTTCTGAACAGAGATACACTAAACTAAACTGTAAGACAAAACAATGTTATAAAATCAAATAAACAGAATACAGCTTCCCAGCCCCCATCTATAGCCATACAGGCAGAGTCTAAGTACTCAGACACATCAAATATTATATCATCAGAAAAATAGCATCATAAGGGCAGGTTTACCAAGTACAGTTCAGTGGTGTTTTAAAGAACAGTGAGATACCTCCTTCAGATGTGTACTAAGAATTTTATATGGAGAAAACATGTTATTGTATTGATGTAAAAATTAATTTCTGGTATAATCTTCAATTATATCATCTCATTTTTATAAAAGTAATGAGGCAGTATGAATACTGAGTAACATAAAACCATGGGCAACAACAAATATTAACCCAAGACAACACAGGAGGCTTGGGTTTAGAAAGACTGATACTGTATTATTCCAAACATATCACCGTCAAATGAGTTACACCCTAAAACCCTACTTAACCCGCCTGTCCACAGAGAATCGAGTTCTTCAACTTTAACAACAGCATGAGAAGACTCCAAGAATGCAAGAAATGTTTATTATGGGGCTGACCCTGTCTTTAAAATGGGCATTACTTTTCTTAATTGGACAAAAAAATCGACTATAAAAAGATGAACATCTTAAGCAATCTGTTGAAAGATCATGTCAAGCTCTCTGCTTGATTTTGATGGGGTTTAACATTGGATTAATGTACCAATAAGTATTAAGATATTGCAAACGTACCCCCAGAGATAACAGGTCTTAACGGAAATAGTTTGTCATGTTTTCTCCAAACAGCCCATCTCAGAATACAAGGTTGGGAATGGTAAACTAAAATATGCACTGAGACAGCACTTGTTTTAGAGGCTCAAGCAATTTCTAACAAATCAATTCCTCTTAACAGCTTTTGCGATCAGTAACCAGGAAAGGGAGCTTTTCCTTTCCTTCCTAAGACCCTGAAAGAAGAGCATCTCCTAGCCAGGCAACAGTGGATTTGTTAGGCACCCGACCCTATTTCCAGTTACCTTACACAGCTTCTGGTAGCGCGGCGAGGAAACAGCCATCCTTTGTAAACGATGTAACAAAACCACAACTTTCTGCAGAGACGTTCTCACCACGGCCATCATTTTAAGTTTACCACACTTCTGAAGACTCCTCAGAATTTGCATTATAAATGAAGAGCAGCGAGCATTTCCTCCCGGTCACTGGACAATGATTTGCCAATTCTCTGAGCATGCTCGTTTCCAGAAATGCATTTGAAAGATACAAGGGGGGGTTAAGGTTCTGGAGAAAAGGAGGCTGGGATTCCGTCAACTTCTTGATTTGACAAAAACACTGACGAACGCCACCCAGACAGTCCCCAGTAGATGCTCTCAGCCAGGACCTGCTCAGCCTGGCATGGCCAGAAATGAAGCAAGTTGCAGAGCAGCCAAGCGCTGCCGGCTGCAAGAAAGGAGAGCGCTCCGTAGCCAAGAGGATATTAAGCGAAATACTAAAGCTGAAGATACAAAGCCCACTTCCCCTGGGGGCAGAGACTGAACGCTGCCACTGCCACGGTGCATGCCTGATAGTTGGTTTACATGAGGAGACTGAGTGGCAGTGAGCCTGGCGCTGGACCGAGGGATGCTAGCACTCCCTGCGGAACACAGCTGAGGCTGTGCCTGTGGGATGAGTAGAAATACCGAGGAGCACAGAGGGACCTGTCTTGAAGGACTGAAGCCTCACATCCTCTGTGCCTAATAAATTATCTTGAGCCAGTCCGGCCACAGAGTCATCTAAAACAAAAACTGAATATATTTATGGAGCCGTAAAGGTTTATCTAAGTCCCAAAGGCAGAGCCAAAAGGTGGGCTTCCAGGACCCTGCATAGGAGCAAACCGTGCCAGAAATCAAATAGGACCCTTTTAAGTAAACAGTCAAGTTAATAAAAAGAAGCCTACAATCAGCTACAGAGCACAGGCAACTCCTCCATCTCCCTCTAATTCATCATATCATTGTCGTGTAGCTGTTTTAATTTCATGAACAGAAAAATCCAAGATGACATATATAATGTCATATCATTATGATCATATATGATCAGTGCAGATTTGGGGTGTGGGGGGTTTACTGATGCACGTATGCATGTGTGTATACATGTCTGAGAAACATTTCACATGATACCTGTCTGGGTACAGTGTCTTGGAGGACCAGAGTATCCGTGGATGATTAAGTGACTGGGTAAAAGGACACAGCCAGGAAGGAACCCCCATATGTTTCTCATTATCAAGGTCCTGCCTACCCTTATCTCCCAGGGAAAACCGCGCATTCCACTCTCCCTGATGCTATGATCCTGTAAGAGTGACATTTCCAGAAACATCTCTTCTTTTCCTTCCCCTATCTCCTCATCCTCCATGCTAGTGTGATTTAAAATCTTAGACTGGGTCTAACAGAGCTGGTTCATCAGGAAGTCTTCTGTGGGCTTCACTCAGCCTGTGTATAATTTCCATCAGCTCCTTGTCAAGGATCTATACTGCCTCCTTCTGGCGAGGCTGCCAAAGCCAAAAACAGTCCATTATCATAATTTAAAATAAACTCTTAGGCAAATAGGAAGAAACAGATTAGTGATGAGTCAGGGTCAAGAGACTGAAGGGTTAAAAATGGGGCCCCATCCTAATGGAGAAAGCGGATTTCTGAGGCAGTATATGCTATACATTGACAGGAGCTATGGCTACGCATCTCCGAGTATATAAAACATTGATTTACAGAATGGAAATAAACAGTGCAGTATGTGACTAACAGGCAGAAGGTTTTCTATAAAAATATGAACTTACAAGTTGAGCATCTTTCACCAGAAATGGTTGGGATCAGGCATGTCTGGGGTTTCAGGGGCTTGTACATTATGGAAAAAAGTGTTTACATAAATGCAATGAGATATTCCAGAAGTAGGATACAAGCCTACACACAACAGTCAATGGCTTTTCAAACACACCTTATGCACCAACCCCGAGGATAATTTATTTTCTATTAATGATTCTGTGCATGGAACAAAATGTCATGATGTGGAATTCTTCCCTGGGACATAGGGTCAGCATTCAACAACTTATGGATTTTAAAGTGTCTTGGTTTCAGATTGTTTTATTAGGAATGCTTCACTTGTATAATTCCTGTCCTAGAGCCAGCAGGTGAAATGGGTGTTTACCCCACAAGCACATTGGTGGGTACAGGGAAAGAGCTGGAGGATCTGGGAAGCCTTCTTCTATGAGACAGAAGAGGAAAACAGGCAAGCACAGGACAGGACAATATGAAGATGCTAAACCACCAAGTCTCCCATTCTCATACCCACTCTAGAAGGCCACAAGGACCCAGATGTTTATCCAGAAAAGAATCAATGTTTTTCAAGGAAGTGATAACACTAAAATTCATAGCTAAAATTAAAAATCCAATTAAAATAATGTTTGTCCTAGACCGGAGCTATGAAAATTAAGATGAATGTGCCAACTAATAAGTTGGTTTTAAAATCAACAACAGCTTCTCTTTAAAAAGAAACAAACAAACAAACAAGTAAGTAAATAAATAAATAGCCAGATCTGGCACCTTCTCCCAGATGCTTCTCAAACATTTCATTGCGGTTTAATCAAAAGAGGACTTGCCATCCCTTCACACTCCAAACAAGTCTGTACTCTTGCTCTGACACCTTCTTCTCCTATGATCCCAACCTCACCCTGGACCACCAACTGCAATCTTGGCTTCACTCTCTTCCAAACATGGCCTTGGACTCATGACCATGCATGCTGTATTTCTAGTTACTATCACTTCTGGTGTTGTTTTTGTCATAGTACAAATTCATTCCTAACACTGCTATCAGCAAGATTCCTATAGCTCAGAGACTTTAGCACTTCACTATCTTGTTTAATCCCCTGTATGATATTGCCCATAAGCAGCAGATTAAACATAAAATATATAGCCAGGTGCACAAGGTCCTACATGTACTGTTCACCTCTAGAGGTGATTCTCTTTTTTTCAAGTCCCTAATATCAAGTTTTCTCATGCTGAAAAACCTCTGCCAAGAAGAAAATCCAAAACATAAATATAAGAATCCAAACGATAGCCTGTCCTTAACAGAAATTGCATGCTGCAAATCATAAGCCCAGAAAGTCTTCATCTGCTATTATGCTCCCAAGCCCTTCTTTATTAAAAAATATATCCAGGATGATATTTAAACTGAACATGGTATATATTGTATCTTCAGGGAATACAGCTGTGGCTTTACATTTGGTTAGCATAAGACATGAATCAAATATCAACAGTGAATATGATGTCATCTCAGGACAAATAAATGATAGACAGACAGACAGACTGACAGACAGACAGATGACAAGATAGATCCATCTATCCCCTGATCATGCAACACAAATACACTGAAGTAATCACTGCATCTTACACAGAAATCTCAGGTAGCTCACCACTATCAGTAGCTCAACGCCAGTGAATTTACTTCATGATTCCAGGTCTTCTCTGGTTTCTTCACACACCTTTCCATTTCTGAACAAATCACTCACCCAAATAATAATAATACACAAGACTACGGGAAAAATAAAATTCCTTTGTTTCAGAAATGCTTAGTCAAAGGTACTAAGTCTCTAGCAAACATGCACCTGTAAGGTATCAAAAACGAAGCCGTGCAAGTATTTCGGGGGGCTGTAAACTAAGAGCATCCAGGAGAGGAGCAAAAGGTTGAAACCAATAAACGTGAGACATCCTGAAAACAGACAAATGCACATTTATCTCCAGATAAAGATATATCTGGCTCTGCTGTTAGCAAAGACCCTCTTTCACACGAACCCAAACAGGCATTTTATCAACATTCAATGATTTCTGAGAGGCGATTACTGTACACACTATCTTTTCATATTTTAGCTGGCAGCCTCTTGGCTTGTCACCGTTTGCCATAAGACAAGTAATCCCCAGCTTAGTTATTTTTATTTAAAAGACTCCTACCATTTCTATTTAAATTTATTTCTCCCATAGCTTGAATATTCATTAAATATTGAGAGGAGCTGGAGTGATGATAAGAATATATCCTAAGAGAAAATGTGTGAGAAAACATCATTCGACTCCGCAAAGGGTCTGTGTTCTGCTGGTGGTAGTCATTAGCAAGATTCATTTGGAACCTCCTTTCCTCCCCGTAAGTTGTTGCTTATTGGAGCGCACCATCTAAATAGCACTGAAATTAACGCCACCACATAAATATCTGTGAACATGTGTAGCTCAGACTTACAGCTGCTTAAATCGTCAAAGCCATATAGTCTGCCATTTACCCACACTGAGAGCCTACGACTGCCTCCTAAAACCCAAATGATCTCAAAGTATTTTAGTAACTTACATTAATGGTCACATTCTGAGAATGCAGAGGGTGAGACAAAGGGGCACATTTAAGGCTGATGCTTTCACAGTCACACTCATCACCAAGTCACAAACGTAGTGTGCAATGAATAAGCAATAAGCAAACAGACGATTCTCCTTGATATTTGCTTTTCCTTTCTTTTGTAAACTTTATTGGTGCGGGGGGGTGCCTTTGTGTGCAGGTGTCTGTGTACCTGGCCATCCATGAATGTGTGGGTGACAGGCTGACCTCAGATGTCTTCCTCATACACTCTGTTCTTCATGTTCTGGAACATGATCTCTTACTTAAGCTGGAGTTCAGTTTGTGGTAGACTTGCCAGCCACTGAGGCCCCAGGACCACTTGTCTCCACCCTCTTACCTACAGCTTGGACTAGAGACACAGCACAAGACCATCTGGCTACATCCACTGGGACTTTCACATGATTACAAGGGATCTGAACTCGGGTCCTTATGCCTTTGTAGCAAATGCTTGACCACTAAGCCCCTCTTCCCAGGCTCCAACACTTCTTAATCTCACTATGAGACAATAACAGTCTTCACCCTTATGGATGAGTTATATATAAGTCCATTCTAAACAGGCTTGCTTTAAAGGAGGGTTTTTTTTTAACTTCATTTTGTGTGTGTGTTTCATTTGTGCAGGTGGAGGCATTGTAGTCCCAGCACTCGTGTTTTAACACTTTGAATGACAATTATTTCTAACTTAGAAAATACTTTATTCCTTTCTCATATATTACATCCCATCTGCAGTTACCCCTCCGTGAACCCCTCCCTTGCACCCCCCACCCCTCTCATCCTCAGATCCACTCCTCTACCATTCCCTTTAGAGAAGAGCAGGCCTCCCAGGGATATCGACCAAGCATGGCATAACGAGTTACAATAAGACTTGGCACATAACCTCACAGCAAGGCTGGATGAGGCAACCCAGTAGGAAGAAAAGGGTCCCAAGAGCAGGCACAAGAGCCAGCAACAACCCCACACTCTGCTAGGAGTCCCGCAAGAGCCCCAACTTTAAGAATAATGGTTCTAAGAAAGCCTCCAGGCCCATGTATTTAACATTTTACAATAGGATCTTTTAGATGTTTCAAGAGAAAAACATCCCCCAAGAATAGATTCAAAAATGGTTAACAGTGCTGAACTCAACTATAGAGGTCAGAGTCAAGCATATTTACTCAGGATATGCTCCTGCAACACTGTGTAAACAAGAACATCATCTCCATCACCAAAGAACTGTGTGACCAACTAGGGTGGGAAAAACCATGCACCAAATGGCAATGGGAGGCGTGTTCATCAGACTATCAGGAAACGGTAGTTAACATGAGGAATCCATGTGTTTACAAACAATTCCCAGCATAGAGAAGGAATGCGGGTCACAGCTGTGGAACACAGGAGACACCCCCGTGGAAGGAACTTTTGAATTAAGTTGTACTTGAGAAGGTTTATCTATGACTTACAAGAAGAGGTCAATCCACAAAGCCAAAATAAGGGAAGGAGACTCAAGAGCGCAGAAGTGCCAGTACTTGGAGTTGGAAGAGAGATTTAGGCATACTTCATAAAATTTCAAGCAAATTTGTTTTAAAGAAAAGCTTTAAGATTATCAGATTTCTTAGAATGAGATTTGAACCTCAGACTATATATCTAGTCATGGATATAAAGTAAATATTATGCCTTTGAGCCTAAGAGCTCTGGCTCTAAATGAGTCACAGAGATCAGAAGTTTCTACTGCAAGTACTTATATTAAGTGTATTACAAATAAAGTGAACATTCTATTTATAGTAAGTATAATAATAATATAATACCTTATAATAATTCCCCATCATATGAAGGGGAAATGCCCTTACAATTTTGAATTCAATAACACTAATGGTACAGGGGCTTAAAATGACAGAAAACCAAGCAACCTTGAGTCTCTACCTCTAAATACACAATCAATACTTCCATAAAACAAGGTGGATCTTTACTCTGAAATTAACTATAAAAGTGTTCTGTAGATCATATCCAAGAAGTCAGTTATTCACAGGACAGCATGGATTCCGTAACTGAATGAGTGGACAGCCTCACCTTGGAACAGAAATCAAGGTACATATACAGGCGGACACACGGGTTCAATAGGAGATTGTCGCCCGTGACTTCCCACACACTTACCAGCATCTGCTGTCTGAGCTGCCTGGCCAGGACACTGTCCTGAAGAGCATTCTCCCGCTGAGAGGCATCTGCCAACACATTCACTGTGGTTTCTGCTTCCTGAAGCCACTTGATCAAGTTCTCCAAGTCTCTACGAGAAGTCTGCACTGTCCGCAGTTCAGTCTCCAAGGCACTCTGTCTGTCAGTGATGCTAAAAGAAACAATGTGGCAGATACAGTTCTGTGACTTACAAGGTAACATCACACATTACCTGTGTGTAAGACAAAACTAACAGCTAACCTCAGAGGAACTGTCACCATTTAAACCATCAAATGTAACTCTGTGATTTCTTCATCTGTGGGTATTCTTAAGGAAATCTTAAGTGATTTGTTAGATACCAATAGAGAGACCTAGAAATATTAACAAAGCACACCCATATCATCAAATAATTATGCCTGCATTTTATATATCATATTTGTGCATTAATATAGTCTCTTATAGATTTATATCTAATCTATGGGCTGCCATAAAAGAGATGTCAATTAAAAGGCAATATTAATATGTATTCATATATCACTGACTGAATGGGTAGGAGCAAATTAAAAGAAATATTTAAGATTTAAATATTTAATAAATATAAGGGCTACTGTGTGCAGCTTAATGATAAAGCACTTGCCTAATATTCACAAGGCCCTGGACACAATCCCTAACACTACAAAGACAATAATAACTTTTGGCACTTACTAATAATCCAAGTAAATACAAGTTGATTTAATAATAATGATTTAATATATTTAATACAATAATAATATTTAGTAATATTAATTTAATATTTAATAATATTTAGAAGACACTGGACAAATAAACTTTTATGAATGTTACATTAGTTCTATATCAAAACTAGAGCACTGGAAGTTGCTCAAATTGGAAAAGAAACATACTTGTACAGTCAACATTTAAAACATTATATACCTCAAAGCTTCTCAGACAAATTGGTTTTTTAAATAGGTGCTGGGCTGTAAAGATGGACCCATCCATGATTAGTAGTGTTTAATGTACAATCATGAGGATGGGAATTTGGGTCCCAGCAAGGAACAAGCCTACATGTGCCTATAATTCTAGCTCCAAGGGATACAATAGATACAATTCCTATTTGGCCTCTATGCAGGCAGGCAGACTGATCACACACACACACACAACCTAAAATAAATCTTAATTTTAAAAATTGGGCACCAACAATTTCAGTCCTTTTCATTTAGACCCAGGAAAACTGGAACTGTATGTTCACACAAAGCCTCACACACAAATGTTTAGAACATCATTATTCAGAATATGGAAACATCACAGCTCATCCTATGAAGGAAGAACTGATCAATGGAATATTATATGGCAATACATGAACAATTACTCAATCATAGAATCAAAAATAAAAAAGTCCCAATAAGCAAGCTAACATACCCATACCACAGAAACATTACATAAGAGAAGGAATCCACACACAGAAAGATGTGTACTGTGCGTTCCCACTTTGGGGAAATCTCCAAAGCAGATAGACTCAAAAAGAGTGAAAGCAAATGACTCATCCCCTAGGACCACAAACAACCCAAACAGGAACTTAAGAGTAAAGTATGGTCCATGCAAGCAATAGACTATGACTCAGACACCGAGACAAATGATGTTCAGTGACATGGGCAGGCTCTCAAATGCACACTGCTAAGTGAAAGAAGCCAGATACAAAAACTCCAGTTAATCCACTCACGTGACACTCTGGGATGACATAATCATACCATCATTCACTAGTCACATATGTCTAGGAAATAAGCCCAAATTGCCCAACTTGGAATGTGATGTCCTTTATAATTTATAAACAATGTCTTTTCCCAACTTTATCCTCTACTTTTCCCTCACATTCTCTTTACGACTATGGAATATGTCTCAGTTCCTTCTAGAATATTATTGATGGTATGCTCATCTAAAATTTTATATCCATATTACAGTGTCCTTCCCATCATCTCCATTAACAAAATCACACCTATCTTTTAAAGTTTAGGGCCTATGTCTTCTAGACTATTCCTTCTTATGTGTCCTCACTCTGAGTTTATAAAAGGTCAGTGAGCTGCTTTATATCGAAAATAATCACGTGTGTTCTAGAAAGGTCCTTAGATTCTGATCAAATCTCACACTACACTTTTACAATATATAGAGATTTCTTATCTGTCACTTACTCTATAACCTCCAGGCAGAAGTAGGTTTCTATAGTTCCACATTCCTTCGAGTCCTTAATGCAGAATTAAGGCATTTACAAGCTATCTATCTAGCCATAATGTGCCTTTGAGATTTGTTCCCAAGCACCATTTTCCTGGAGACTGTGAGTTATAGACTCATAAAAGTTTACATTTCATGAAGGAGGAAGATTCTAGAACCAAAGAAACAGGATTCCTAGCACCAGAAAATACCAAGGGGCTCTTTGATGATGAGAAAGGGGATCAGAGAGAAGAGAGTGTGTGGACATTCTGACTGTTCTGAAAAGCTGTGTTAACTTAATGAAACTTAAAAAAGGAAAATCAAACCATGCGATCCAAGAAAGAAATTACACATTGAGAGAAAAAGAATAGACATACTCAGTATGGTGTGTACAAACAGGCTCAGAAAACATGGCTGCCAGAGAGACGCCTTCAGGGTAAAGATATTAGAAGTGACAGATTGCTCAACATGGTAAACTTTGTAGAAAATTACACTGTTGCACTACTGAAAAGATGCGAGAAGAAATTAGCAAGAGGAACAAGAAAATTACACATTCGAAACCAACATAAATATTAAACTTCAGATAAAACAAAAAAAACAAAAGTTCTGTGAGACCCTGCCTCAAGGGAATAAGACAGAGAACAATACAGGAAGACTACTGACATTCTCCTCTGGCCTCCACATGAACATAGATGGCACACACACACACACACACAAACACACACAGGCATATACCACACATACGCATAAAAATAAACTTTTTAAATGTAACAAAGAAAGTTAAAATTTAAACTGTTTATAGAAGTCTAAATGATTTTATGTAATTATAATGAATCACAGTGGAGGATAAGCTTGGGGTAGAGAGCTTGCCTACTGCATGCACCGTCCTGATTCCTGTAACCAAAAACCAATTATCACAGTTTGTGTACATATGTCACTTTGTGTTCTGATTTTTGAAGTTAATATAATTTATATAAAATTTCTAGTAGAATGCAGCTCAGTTAAGTCCCTCCTAGTTTATTAAATTTCTACTTCTAAAATTAGATCCAATGCTAGTGTGGTATACAGGATATTATAAAAATCATTTATCCATTTTCAAGGAACTATAGGTGATTCCTCATAAGAAAAATAAGATGAAAATTAGAGGTTCAGACATACAATTAACCAGACAAGCTAAGAAATTACCTTTAATATTCCTTGTAGGCTACCCTAAGAAGAACCTAATTTTGCCTCCTCTGTCATTTGCCAGGGACATGGCTTAGTGTAAATCATTTAAAATCTTTGATTCATTTGTTCATCCTTAAAATGAAGAGCTTGGGCTGCAGATGAGTGAGAGAGTCAATGCAGACACTCTGGTCCTGTTCAAACTGTGTCAACCATTGCTAAGATGGCAGAAGCTAATGCAGGAGTTCAGCCATCGCTGCCCCCTTGCTCGCTACAGATTCCACAGCGTTACGGAGTCTCTTTTTGTCCATGGATGGTTACTGGTGAAAGAAAACATGAGCAGAGTGCAGACAGCAAAGAGGCTGGGAGGCATCGGCATGGATCCATAGATCCCAGGGCTCTTATGACCCCTTCTAGTACTGAACTCATATTCGTCTGGGTGCCCAGGGAACATATGTGTGGGTGCACAGATGCATATGTGTGTGCAGAAGCTAAAAAACAAACTCTGATGTCATTCCTGAGACACTATCTACCTTTTTTTTTGACACAGTCTGACAGATGCCTGGAACTTTCCATGTAAGCTACCCTGGCTGGCGACTGAGCCCCAGGGATCTACCTATCTCTGCCTCCCAGCCCTGGGATCACAGGTACACACCACCATGTCTGGCTATTTTTTCCTCTTTTTAGAAACATAGGTTCTGGGGAATCGAGCTCAGGTCCTCATTTCAACTCTCAATTTGCTGAGTCTCAAATAAGACCAGAAAGAAGTAGAGGAAATCCTGAGAAAGAATTGCATGGATATAAAGGAAGGAGTAGTATATTATGACCCGAAGAAAGGTTTCAACTTTAGGAAATGTCTGTTTGGAAGACAAAGGCAGGGACTTTTTAAAAATCTAAATCTGTAAACCTACAAAATCAGAAAGAAAAAAAAGAGAGAGAGAATAGGCTGAAAACATGTAACATTTGAAGTCTACAAAAGGGGAATTTAGCTAAAATATTTTTATGCTTCAAACAAAAGGAATAAGTGACTACAGGACACAGAGGAAATAGAAATAGCTTCATATAGAAGCTGGAAGGACTTCCATGGGGGACACACTTGTGGTAGTTTATATTAAAGGGAACTAGGAGGTTCTAAAATATCAACTCTTAGCTTTCACATGATATCTGTAATAAAACTCACTGTGCTAGTCTATAAAATAAGCCAATAGCCATTTTGTAACATAAAATATGGCCACCCACATAGCAGGCTTTTGGAAATGTCATTCTAAAGATGTTAGGCAATATTTGATATTTATAAGCTATAAAAGGTAATATACTGTACAATAAAGGGTATGTATTGCTCATAATTGGTCAAAGAGAATATTCTTACAACTATGGGTCTTTCTTACAAAAAAGCAGGCGTGTTTAGGAAAGTAACAGTTGTGTGTTGCTAATTTTGATGTTTTCAAAGATGACCTCTGCAGTGGTATAAGACTTAAATGAATTTATCTCTTTTCAAGTAGAAAATGGTAGCACCATCCTGAGTGGCAGGTAGAAAACTTAAGAGTGAAGTGATTTCTTAAGATTTTATTCCCTTGAAAACAAAATTAACATATTTCTGAAATACTGTGGGAGAAAGAGCTCTCAAAGTGAACAGTGAACATTGCTGAAATACCCTGTGCTTTTCCATGGACCAGTCCATGCTACACAGAGACTGAGTTCTAAGACATTTCAAAATTCATTCCATGGGACTTGAGGAGACTGTGTGCTAAGATACTAATACTAGACCACTTAAAAGGTTGAAGAGCCCCTGCCTCCAACTCATGATGCATAGTTAACACACCAGAGCAGCTACCTCCCCCTGGAGCTGCTATTGCCAACGAGATAGATAGATAGAGAGAGAGAGAGAGAGAGAGAGAGAGAGTGAGCAGACACTTCCATGAGAAGTTGTGTATCTCTACATTTTTTATTTACTCCTTTACTTATTTAAACTAGATCACTGCAAATGTTTGTCTTCATTAATCAACCAGTATTCTACCATTCCATACCTTCCCCAACATGTCCCAGTCTACCTTCCAAAGGCATCTTCCAACAAGCCCCAGAGCTCTCACTGTACAGCCAGCTCCCCTGTGCCTCAGTCCCCTCAGGTCAAGCCCTCATCTGACCTTCACGGAAGCTGAGATGCTTGAGCACAGAATTACCACGCCTTCCATTCCTCCCTGTTCCTGTGCAATCTGGCCATCCCTCCTTATAGAAAACATCTCGAAAACTGTTTCTACAAACTTTTTGTACTTTCTCGCCTCCATATTGGTTTCCTTCCCGAGCCTACATTGTCTCCAGTTCAGGGATCAATATCTGTTAAGTTATTCAATCTTTTATTATTTTCACTGTATCAAATCACAAAGCTCATTCACCAAAGCACTGTCGAAAGCACAGGTGGAGCCGACAGTATCCACGGCTGGATCACAACAGCCAGCACTGTCCCCATTTCTAAACTAGACCCATCAATCACTTCCTTTCTGCTCTTCACAATTATTCCTTTACGCCAGTGAACTAGTCTCAAAGTGAGACTCACACAGACTAAATTTTCATCAGTACAAACAGTGTCTCTCTTGTACTTGGTACCCCAAGAGCTTCCCATTGCACTCATGCCATCGAAAGCCTGTGATTTACAAACTTCATATCTGGCCCCTGCCCACATCTCAGGCCCAGTGACTTTTACAGCTGCTGTTTATTCTGGCACTTTCTTCAGCTTTTCTTAACCCCCAGAAGTAGCTTCAGTATCACCTCTGATGTTTGCTTTATTATGTATACCCAAGCTTCCTAAATCCTGTCCAAACACTGCATTGCTGACTTTATATATAACTCTCAAACAACCTCCTATAATTATTGCCCCCATAACTTCTCCCATACTACATGGTTTCCCTTATAGAATATAAGATTTATGGAGGCAGGTACAAGTATAGTTAAGGTGGTTTCTCTGGGACTCTCATAGAGCCTAGCAAGCTAGAGGCTAATGAATAGTTCTTTAATTAAATGATTAATTCACTGCAGGAATAAAAACACAAATGAAGGAAAAGACAGACTGTGCCCATTAGCCCTCTAGTGTATTTGATACAGAACTGAGAAAAATGTCTGCATGTAGAAGCCTGATGGGAAGTGAACATAGGAGTGATTTCAGCATGCACCACAAATGGTGTTCATAAAGGCTTTGCCAGTTCTAGGACAGAAAAATAATACATGGAATATTAAATAACAGGACATAAAAGATACAGAAGAATATAACTTTTACACTTCTCTAAATGCTAGTGACATAAATAAAAGAAACAGACTGAAAACTAAAGATGACCAGAAGGAAATAAGTCATCTTCTAAGATGATAAAACAAGTTGGTTGATCCAAGTCTCTGAACCTCATACTGGTGAACAAACAAGAAGAAAAAAGCTATCTACACTTGAGAGTGACAGCTGCTCATTTTATGAGCTCAGTGGTTGAGCCTTACCAAAGTTAGGTATAAGTAGTAACCCCAATATGATATCTTTCAATGACCACTCTTAAAAGGTAATGGCCAAACTAAAGAACAATCCATGCTTGAAAAGAATGCATCCTTTATGCTTAATTTACAGAGATGATAAAGCAAGCACTAACTGAGAAAGAGAAATGAAATAGAAGCTTTGGGATGTGCAACAAAACACACTGGGAAAGTGATCGTGGTCTGGGGTCTAACAAATCCAATCTTTTTATTTCTGAGTCTCATATGTTCCAGACTTCCTCAAACTCCCTGTGTAAAGGAGGATGTCCTTGATTCCCTGATGTCCTTGCCCCTATCTCTTGAGTACTAAGATTACAGGTGATGGCTGTCATACCATTTATGCAGCACTTGAGACTCGAACCCAGGGCTCTATGCATACTAGACAAGCCCTCTAACAACAGAGCTACAGCCCCAGCCCACAGACTCAGTTTTCAGAGTTCATAAAACATCTGCCAATCCTTGTAAACTACATCCAGTCCACACATATTAATGAAAAAGACAGTATCATCTCAAAATAACATAAAGTTATTCCACTCATCAGTTTGAACTGTTTGCAGGGCTTCCCCCATCAAATAGCAGACTTTAAAGTTTTCTACCCTTTTCTTCCGAGGATTGTTAGATTTGTGCTTTAGCACAAAGCACTTGACTACAACATAAATTAAGCAAGTATGATGATTTCACTAAGCAAGATAATTGGATTTTTAGGGAAGTTTCATCTACTAATAAAGACTGAGTGTATCACTAATGCATCCATTAAAGCAGATAATCAAGCACTTTATCATTGGGATCAGTAGACACCATTCAGAATGACAAACAAGCAGCTACAGGCTTCACTTTCTGCACATCAACCACACAAAGCACGCAACATGTGAGAGCTTGCAAGAAAGACACGGCAGCATGGCAGTAGTCTAGGTGACATATTTTGGAAAATAGACCAGACACTGAGAACTTTTATATGTGACTTTTGATCTAACAGTAGTCCTATGCATCAGACAAGGTCTCTGCTTTAGAGCTAGGGAAAGCGAAAGTCAGTGAGATGACATAAGCTTTGCTCAGGGATCCCACAGACAGCAGATGCATATGGTGGGACTTTAACCAAGGACTCTCAGATATCTCACCCTGGGCTCTCTGCTCCCCCTGTACCATATAGGAAATGCCTTAAAATAAGCAGAGGAGAACAGGACCTGGTGGGGTAAGGACAAGGAGAGATTCCATAGTTACAATACCTGATTCCCTTTATAACCCTTCAGCATGGATAATTCTATGTATATTCATATACATGCCTATATATGTCAATATATATACACATAGGTATGTGTATATACACACACATAAAATGTTATTTTATCTATGCAGAGCCTAAAAGTAGAGATAAACACCATTCAGACCCAAATTAGGCATCTACATTCCAGAATTTGCTAAAAATTGACTATTACTAAACCAAATCCTAAAATGCTTTGAAATCTAAATATATACATATACATAATATATATGTATATATTTAGATTACTAACATGATGCCACAGTGGAAAATTCTGTTTCATTTTTTAAAACTACTTAACATGTTATATAAATTACCTTCAGGTAACAAGTACAAGGTACATATGAAGTTTTATTAATTAATTACAGTGCTAGAATGATACAAGACCTCACACATGCTACACTCCCCAACTTACAAGGAACATTTAAAACACAATAAATTTCATCTTTAGATTTGAGCATCATCTCCTATATCTGTCCTACATGTCTCCAAATTTAAATCACATCTAGTCCCAAGCATTTCAGATAAGGGATACTTAGCTTTGTACAAACACATTTCAACTATCTAAATTTGCAATAAATAATTACAAAACTGCCATTAAAAAGCTAAGCCCAAAAAAACCCTAAGAACTTTTGTGCATTAGAAAATGAATGTATCTATATCACAGATTATCTTCAGGGACGTTAAGGGAAGCAATCAAACATACTAATACTGCTAGGAAGCCATTCACACTGGGCTACATAAAGACTATAAGAAATACCCTCAAAAAAGAAAAAAGAAAGGAAGGAAGGAAGGAAGGAAGGAAGGAAGGAAGGAAGG
>LOJH01009190.1:0-10593 GCA_001685095.1 Ellobius talpinus
GTCTTTAAATGTTAAATATGACCCCCCAGCCCCTTCCTCTCTTGACTTTCTGTATGTATTAGGTCAGGAGTCTCCTCTGTTACCCTGTAACCCATCCCTGCTGTCATGATGCTCAACCATAACTCAGGCCCCAAGTCATGAAGATTTCTGAAACTTTGTACCAACTATGCCCTCCTTCCCCTCATCTTTATGTCAGGGATATTGTCACAGANNGTACCAACTATGCCCTCCTTCCCCTCATCTTTATGTCAGGGATATTGTCACAGAGATAAAAAATTCTGAGGTATGCAGAAGTTACATGAGTGGTGTGGCATCAAAGTCACGGGCAAGGGCCCCACCACTGGGCTACCCCCTCAGATCAAAGTCATGGGCAAGGACCTCACCACTGAGATACCCAATCAGGTCAAATTCATGGGCAAGGGCCCCACCACTGGGCTACCCCATCAGATCAAAGTCATGGGCAAGGGCCCCACCACTGGACTACCCTATCAAGTCTTGCAGGGTGATACCTTAGAAAGCAAGAGCTAGCTGTAGGGTGAAAGGCACATTGCGAAACAAGAGCTGCACACTGTGGGCTACAAGAGGAACAGAACATTAGTGGATACTGAGAGACCCAAGGATGGCGGAGGTAGTGCTGGTGAAAATGGCGGACTTGCTAGCGCTTCTCCGAACTGTTGATGCTGCCTCCCAATTGGTCTCAAAAATCTAACTACTGTGTCTACCTCCATTTCTGCGGTCCAATCTACTCAGTCACATAGCTACTGGGAAGACTCACACTGTTTGCTGTTGCTACCTCTGGTAGAAAGAAAGCCAGAATGGGCTTTTAAAAACACAAATTAATCCAGGCATAACAACATACTCCTTTAGTCCCAGCACACGTGAGGCAGAGGCAGGCAGATCTTTATGAGTTCAAGGCCAGCCTGGTCTACATAGCTACGAAATGGGCTCCTGACCTACTAGAGCTACATAGAGAGAGCCTGCCCTTAAACACACATCACACACACACACACATGCACGCACGCACACACACACACACACACACACACACACACATCAAACCATTCCTTTTTCCAGCCTGGAATTCCCCAGGGCCACTGCTCACATCATTGCACCACACGCACTTTGTGGATTCCCCTGGCCAGCCATCCTAATACCACTGCCTGGGATCCTGCAGCGTTGTCTTGATCTAATTGTCTTGGGTCTGCTATGTTTCTCAAGTTACAGAATTGCCTTATTTACTGACATCTGTCTTGATCTTCTGTCATAATCATGACCACACATCCTATTCACCCTGGTTCAGAGTACACTGAGTGGCTTGCTTACAGTTCCTGCCTATAGAAGCTACAAGATCTTAAAAATCCCTAAAAGTGATTATGAAATTAGATGACCCTAACACTTCAAGAAAGGAGGATATACTTAAACATGGGTACTAAAATCCTACCTTAATTGTTAACTTTAGTTTTATTTGAAATGTAGTTTATTTACTTATTTTTATATTTATTTATTTATTTGGGTTTTTTATTGAGATTTTTAAAGGTATGATTCTACTATGTATTCCAGGCTGACCTTGAACTCACTGTGGAGTCTGGGCTGATTTGACTACAGAGCAGACTGACTCAGCCTCCCGAGTGCTGGGATCACAGCTGTATGCGACCACAAACATCTTTGCTTCTTTTTTAGAATGTGGTTCTATTTGCCATTTGAGGTGATTTAGGTGTAGCGCTAAGGGACACAACACACATTCGTATTCATGTCAACCACTACTAACTCCCAAACTCTTCTCCTTCCACCTTAGGACTCCGGAGACATCAAAGTCTCCATTTCCCCTCTGCCCATCCTCCTCCCAACCCCTCACCCCTGAGGACTTCACTTGGGCTTCTGAGAGCTGGCAGGACTTGCCCTTTTGTGCTTGACTTATTTCCCTCAGCGTGATGTCCTCGGGACTCACCCAGGGCTGGCATGCGTCAGAATTCTAAGGCTGAATCACATCTCCTTTCCAAGTGTAACTCTTTGTTACCCTTTCATCCACTGATGTGTGCACCACCCCTGCCTTTGGCTTAATGGGCATAAGGATAATAAGAGCGTGTGTGCACCAGTGACTGTTCAGCTTCTGCTCTCAGCCCTCGGGGTGCAGAACCAAGAGTAGGCTTGCTGAGTCATATGGCCATTCTACAGCAAGGCTTCTAAACACCGGCCATGCTGTGTTCCACGACAATGCCTAACTAGAAGGGGGCAAGGATTCTACTTTCTCTGTCCTTGGTGACACTTAGTTCCTGGGTCACTCCTGTTACAGTTTGTTGGTGACTCTCCTAATGGCCACAAATTCCATACAACATTTATGACTGGGTTGTAATACAGAAACAAGGATGGCTGAAGTTCCATTTAATCCTTGTTCCTTACGTCACAGAAGGTGCTGGATGCCTCCAAGTTAAGTAACTTATACAACGTTACATAGAACGGGTGGATCATTGGAGCCAGGCCTCTTTATTCCTAAAGTTTCTAAGAGTCTCTTGACACCAAATTCAGAAATGGCGAATAAAAACTGTTAAATACCAGAGTTTGGGATTCACTGGCGATAACGATGAGATTTTGTGTAGGATTAAGTTGGAGTCCTTGACTTGATTTTTTTCTTTCTAATGAAGTCAGATAAACATCAGGAAAGCTGGTGGGGCCTCATTGAGCTTCAGTCGGCTTGTCTGCAAAGTGGAGATGATAATACTTGCCTGCCAGGAATGATGAAAAGATTAAATGAAATTATGAATCATCCTATAGAGTCCTGATACTGTATACCCAGGCACTAAAAACAAAAGATGAAATAAAAAAATCATGATGCTTTCTTTACCTAGTTACAGATTTGACTTGGTTTGAAGATAGAGCCTAAGCTGGTTTGGGTTTAGCTTATTTCTGGTAGTTTCTTTCCAGTTTAGGGAGCGTTCTAACTAAAGGTCAGAGGAACAGCAGCAGCAGATGGACTTCCTGAACTGCATGCCAAAAGGATCCTTGGATGTCTTCAGGGCGCAGCCTCCACCCACCTTTCAGTGTGGGAGCTCAAGGGCAGACCCCAACATTGTGACCGCGCCTTCCTGAGCACTCCCTGGTGCAGTCTGCAAGTCTGATGCGGAAAATGTGCTGTGGTCATCAAGGGGGCCTGAGCAGCTGCTCAAGGTGGAGTCTATTGTCAAGGCTCTCCGGGTAACAAAAAGAGGAAAGGCCTATCAAAGCGTTTCCTGCTTGCAGGAGCCATATGCTTCCATTAATTCTTTGCCCTGAGTCAGTCTGTCTCCCCCAGGCCAGCATCACAGCATGCCCACTGTCCCCAAGAACAGAACAGGCAGTTAATGTTAAAACCTTTCCAGAGGGAGGTTATTCAGTGAACCGGTTCAGAGGTCTGGTGACATCACCTGCCCTTCTCCTGTGGAGGATGGCACCAAGACATTACAGTTGGGCAGAATTCTGCTGATCTTTGCTGACTGCTTTAGCACTGTCTCAGACGTGATACTGGGAGTGAAGCTTAGCTCTTCCTGTCCCACCAAGGGGGTCACAGAGAAACAGCAACGGATGCTCTCTGAACACTGCGTTAGCACATTCGCAAAGTATGGAAGAACGAGCTAGGGACAGAGGCAAGAGGGGCAGCATTTAGGAGAGAGTGGCGGAGTTTGAAGAGCTGCATTCGTTAGCCATGGGGGTTGATTCTCAGAGCTGAAGCGCAGTTACTCAGATGAGCTCACGGAGAAGGTGAGTGGTAAGCAGAGGACACAGCAATGAGGCAGACAAACAGGAAGGAGTTGAGAAATGCATAGACAGCAGAGCTATGGCTGAGCACCCAATGCTAATCTGGGGCCCAAACTGGTAGAAATCAGGACACCATGGCCAAGGGCCTGCCAGTCACCAGTCATCTGAGTGAGGTCGCCACATGTCATCCAGCTACCAGCTGACCAGAGGCACTGGAGAACCTGGCAGAACAGTGACATGGGCTCAGGTCAAAGGATAAACACGGCCCCACACAGAGCTACGTGCTAAGCACAGTAGTGTTCACCTCAAGTCACTGAGTGGTGGAGTAATCTGTCACACGTGGTACACATGTGTCTCCGAGGTCAGGAGGTGAACTCTGCTGTGGAAAGTCCGTCAAAGTTTGCCAAGGTGGGGTGAATGTCCTCAGGGCTCTCCATCTCCTTTAGCCTTCCCTTGTGTTTTGTCCTGTTATTTAGGGGTTCAACTTCTCCCATCAATTAGTAAGTCAGGAGTCACTCTTTATATTACAGATGATGCATTTTCTTAGAATGACTGTCTTCCTGAGTCTCTCGGCTGTGGTCCCCAGGATGTTGAGTTTCTGCTCTTTCTTAGCTTACTTGCAGAGGTCTGAGTAGTAATGCAGCCGATCCACCGCAGCCTGACCCTAGCAACCATCCTGCCTCGTTAGTCCCGTGTTTTTACAGACACCTCTGAGAGCAACAGCAAGCTTTTAAAATTTAAAATTACAACTCAGTCCTTTTACAACTGCTTAAAAGAACAAGAAACAGCTGTAAAGGAGTCGAAAGAAATGTAGGCTTGAAATCCATTCAGTTGCATGTAGACCCATTGATATCTTTCAGGAATGAAACAGATTTACATGTTAGGTTTGGTCTTCAAATGTGGAAGAAAAAGACATTCACTCTTGGCTACTCATTGTGACTGAAAAAAATTCAAGACAAAAATCAGATGCTCCAACTGTCATTTTGCCTATGTAATGTCCTGCACTTACTTAACTGATACAGTTTAACCAATTCATCTTATTAAACGACTATTTAGGGTAACACAATATGATCTTTGTAGCTGGTAATTAAAATCAACACCTGATAAAGTTTGGTTGGTGAAACACAAGCAAGAATTCCTTCCCGAGTTCCCACACTTCTCAAGAACAGATTATGTAGCTGCCTAAACCATTCCGTTGATTCTGAAATTCTTTCCCTCTAAGGTAAGATATATAAAGTTACTTTTGTGGTCAGCACAGCCTTTTCCTTGTAGAGGAACTACCCTCCCTCTGTCATGCTTGCCCAAATGAAACGCCCAGGCTGTGGCAATCTCTGGTTGTAATAGGGTTCAAACTGGAAGAGGCAAGGACACAGTGTTCAGCTGTCTTAGATCTGTACCAAGACACACAGAGGCTTTATCAAAAACAACAGACCGGAGTGTCAGGGAAGCTGGTTCCCAAAGGATCAGAGAATGTGTTTGCTTCCCCTGAAGGAACTCAAAAGCTACCATGCTTACACGAAAGAAGGCAAAGTGCTTAGCGGTGGCAAAATGCCTTGGCAAAAATGCTGTCATTCACACAGCTCTTTCAGCACAAGCCGTGTCTCTGGCTGATGGGGCACAGAGAACAGAGCCCTCTTTTGAGAGGTTGCAGTGATCGGGAGATGCCAAAGTACTTTCAGAGAGTAGTGTTGAGACTGCAAACAAATACCTGTGTTAAAGTGATATCTGTTCGTGTTAAAAACTGAACAAACACTTGGGAAGTGTCTTATACCACGTAAAGCTCTGTGCTAGAGGTGTTTGTAATGTTTAACCAAGAACAGCGCTCACACACCCTTCCGGGCACTTAACCAGGGGCTTAACTGCCACATGGGTTGCTATATCAGACTTACAGCAACCAAGAGAGACAAGCACAAAGTGTTATGAGTCGAACAGTGGTGACAATCCATCAGTTGAAAGAACTCCAAATATGACTGTGTTGCTAGACTCTGAAAGAGGAAATTCTATGATTGGACTGAGCTCTAGTCCAGTATAACTGACTGATCTTTATGAAAAAGGCACTTAAGCCACAGACATTAGATACATACAGGAGGATGGGTGTGTGAAAGGCTTGAGAGCCTGCTGTCGGCATGGGAAGGAGCCACAGGCAACAGCAGCCCTGACCTCATGCACAGCCTCCAGAGAAGAAGTAAAACTCCCCTGTTGAAGCTAATCAGTCAATGGCTGTATTAGTTATGCTTGGTGTCACTATGGCCCAGTCCCTGACAGGGCCACTTAAGGAGGGAGGATTTACTTTGACTCATGGTTTTAGACTACACAGTCATCAAGGCAGGGAATGTGTGGTGAGGTTCACGACCAAGGGCCAATATGGCTGTTACAGGCTACGTGATAACACTGTGAACCCCAAGTTGGCATTTGCATTAAATAAAATCAACCTTGAGTCAGGAGGTACAGCCAACAACCAGTTGGCAGAAAGTAATCACAGAGGCAGGGGGAGTCCAGGAAACTGAGAGAGACCCGAAGAAATATCAGGGAGGGACTTTGAGTGTAGTAGTCTCTTTTGGTTTGGACACTGTTTTTTCAGAGATGCCAGGGAAGAGGAAAGGGCAGCTAGTTGCTCCTCAGCCTCTCTGAGCTAGCAGGTTTTCACCCCAGCCTCTGACTCCTGAGCCTTACTGCTAAACTGAACGATAGAGATTTAGTTAAAAACTGCACTTGGTGGCAGCAGCAGGAGCCTCATCTGGCGGGATGTAAACGTCCTGCCTTGACCAGAGATGCAAGCCAGTATCTGTGGTTGCGCAGTTACTGGCTGAAACAACTGTAGATTCCGGTGCAGCTGCTGTGTCGGATATAAAACAACCTATGGCAATTGCCATTCGCATTGTGGTAGACTGGGAAGCAGAGAGCATATCTGAGCCAGGGTCTGCTGGAACTTCCAAGTGCCCATGACTAGCACAAACTTCTACCAGATATGTTCTACTTCCTAAAAGTTCCACAGACTTTCAAAACATTGACACTCTTTGAGAATGCTTATTCAATACATTAAGTCAGGAGCCTTCCAGGTTCAGACCATAACAGTGGTGGTCCCAACAAACTGAAATAGTCCATTGTCACTACTAACATTTTTGATAGTTAAGTGGGTTTAATAAAGCATACCTAACTTCCTCAAAATTCCATGCACCTAATAAAAGGCTGCAATAGGACTAGAACCCAGATCTTCAAATCACCCTACTTGGTCTGTCTTTCTGCTGTCCATTATACGGTATGGACATGGAGTTTCCGGCCTTGCTGCTGCTGATTTCAGGCATCCCCTGTTCCTCCAGGCTGTCTGCTGTGCTCCCTGGAGGGTGTCTGTGGATGAGGACCACCAGGAGGAGAGTGTTCCCATAACTACTGGTGCTCTAACCCACATAAATGATTGCTAGTGACGATCATTAATCATTCTTCTGAAAAGACTAAATTGTCTGGACTAAGGAGGAAACTTCTGGAATAGAAGACAAGTGGGGAATATGTGAAGAGGGGTAAAGACATTCCCTTCTTTTGGAAAACACAGTGAGGTTGAGTGGTGGTGGCACAAGTCTTTAATCCCAGCATTTAGGAGGCAGAGGCAGGTGGATCTCTGGGTTCGAGGCCAGCCTGGTCTACGGAGTGACTACAAGGACAGCCAGGGCTACACAGAATAACCCTGTCTAAAAAAAAAGCAGAAAAGAAAAGCACAGTGATTGCTAAGACGATATACTCTGTGGAGTTTCACTAATAATGTCAACAGTAGGGAATGTCACAATCGGGTTGATTCCTAGAACAGAAAGTTAAAGTAATGGTATTGTTTGGATTAAATATGATGAGAATGAGACATTTCATGATAAGGGCCAAATCACACCTTGGGTTAATGGTTTGCAAACTGTATCGAGGCCCGCAATGCAGCTGGGGATGATTGGATGGATAGAAATGAGCCGCGTCTTTAAGGTAAGCACAGCATGTCACTTTAATCTAGGTCAGTGGTTCTCAATCTGACTAAGCCGAAACACCACCCAGGGAGCAATTGCAAAGTGGAGGCAGCAGGGTCCAGCCCCCAAAACTCTGGTTCATTAAATCCAACCTGGATTCGAAAGGGCTCCCCATGGGGTTCTGCTAAGAATAGGCTTGCTAAGAAGTGCCCTGGCCTGGGATTGCCCTAGTGTCAGTAGGGAGGGCTCCCCCAGACCTACAGAGTTCCCCCAAACCTTTCAAGGGGTAAGAGCACAGCATAAATAATCTCTAAGGACAGACACACTTCAGGAGGATGAGAGAGGAAGTGACAAGAACCACACCTCCTGATCAACATACGTGTATGGCAAATGTCGGACTAAATCCAAAGAAAATACATCAGCAAAGTGAAGGGGTCGCCTACACTACTACAATCATTACAATCAAAGCGGTGCTTCCATCAGCTGTCTTCCCAGCCGTATGTTTTCAATGAAGGACAGGATCACTAAGCTAAGAAAAGCTGTGCCGTGGGATGGACCCTCGCTCTTGGTCTTACATTATAAAGGACTGAAAGATGCAGTGTAACCCAAGGAAGGGCTCTGAAACTCTGATGTTTTCTACCACGAGTCACGGAGCTTTGCAAATACCTAGTCTTGAGCAGTATGACCAGAGGGTTTGGAATTAGGAAACCCCCAGATGGTTACAGCTCTGCCCACAGTGGAGATGGCCTCAGTGACTCTGCCCTTGAGTAGAAGTCGAAGTGGGCAAAACATTAACAGAGAGTCTGGGCAGGAGCACCAACCACCCAGAACAGACAGGGTCTGTAAGCACAGGGGACCAGCACAAGGCCACTTCCCTGGCCTTGTGCTTCTGGTGACTATTGCTAACAATCAAAACTTCTCACTGGGTTTTTGTTGTATTTGAGACAGAGAAATTCTTTCTTTTGGTGAAACACCAACTGATTGTAGAAGGCTAGACAGGTCCAGTTCATCATTGCCCTTGGGGAAGACTGTGAGGACCAAAATAGGGCAGATGCCTTCTAGTCATAGGCAAAGGTAAGAAAGGAATTTGCCCAAAGGGATCCTTCCTCCCTGGAAGTCCCACCTCAATATGGTGGTATTTGCACACTAAGACTGTCCTCAAGAGAGGAAACAAGGCCTAGAGTGTAGGGGTGGGGTGAGGAGGTCCTCTGGGCCCAGCAGGTGTGTCTGCAGTGTTTGGTGTAGCGTGTAGAGAACACGTTGCTACAGGAAAAAACCTGCTTTCTCTAAGCTCCTCAAAACCTTAGGGGACATGATGTTTACTGCCAAAATTCTGTAAGGTAATTTTGCTTGTAGGTTTCTAAACTGTATCTACCAAACATGTGTGTTCACACGGAAGCAGGGTATTTTAATAGGATTGTGGGAGACACACCAAGTGCCTAGAAACTGCAGAAGGCTTGCCTGTGTAACAACAGCCAGGTAACTATTTTTACTGGCAAAAGAGTCTGACTCAACACATCATGTAGACAGTCACGAATCTGAAGGTTTAGGCTGGGAAGTCTGTAAGATGGCTGTTTCCCCATCTCACTTCGCAGCCTTTTCTGCTCAGGGTCTTCTGGGTCATCAATAGCTGCCGTGTAGTGGCTTGCTGTCACTAAGTCACCTGCCTTTTCCCTCTGCCACACAGGGAAGAGGCCACAGGGTTCTAGAGGAATCTTTGTGAGCTGACCGTGAGTTCTGCTGTTCTCTAATACATTATTTTTTGAAGGCCAGATGTGCACCACTAGCTAGCAAGTGTTACTAGCATATGTAAAGTCCCCAGTGCTTCCTGTTGCTTTCAGGACAGATCGATCCAAACTTGTCCTTAAAGGCCTAGTCTCTTCTACTTGTCGCTCTTTATTGACTAGTCCCCCTAGTTGCACTCAATGGAGACTCAAGCATGACCCACTCTTTCCTGCCTTTGTGGACAGTATGTCCGTGGGCCAGCAAAAGATTTTCCTTCTTGTCTGCTGCTCCTCCATGGAATCTTGAAGCATCTGCCAGATTAGGACTATGTACTAATCTACCCTGCACTCACACAGATACAGACAGACAGACTCTCACATAGCTATAGAATACACAGATGAACCTACATTCTCACAAACTGCATACACGTTCATTCACACAGACACACACACGATACAAAAACATACAGGAACATACAACCTCACACAGCCACATAGACACATGCATACATGTATGTACCTATATATACCACTCAGATACACCCATAGACATACACACAAACACAGATGATGCACACCTGAATATATATTCTCTTACAGTCATGTAGACACATGCCCACACATACACTCACCAGACACATGTGCACTCACCAGATACAAACATAGACATAGACCCATTCACACAAACATACCTGTATATGCACTCTTCCAGATACACAGACATACACACAAACACAGGTGATATACACACATAAAGATACCTTCTCACACAATCTTTGGACAAAAACACAAAAAGATTCACTCACCCATATAGCCGCAAGTGTATACAAGTGAATACAGATACATACAGAGACACACATGCTCACATGGACACATAAATAGACACACATGTACTCATGTAGATATACACATGTGCTTACATAAATGCATGCACATGAACAGATACATACAGACACACATAAACATAAAAACACAATCCTATAGCCACATACACACAAAGCTGCACATGTGCATTCACATAAACCCAGGCAGGATCACGCAGTAGTATAGACACATGCACACACAGACATCCTATCCATGCACATAGACAGGGTCACACAGCAGTGTAGACAATGCACACATAGACATCCTACCCGTGCACACAGACAGGATCACACAGCAGTGTAGACAATGCACACATAGACATCCTACCC
>LOJH01009191.1:0-28718 GCA_001685095.1 Ellobius talpinus
CTGCCTGCCTCTGCCTCCCAAGTGCTGGGATTAAAGGTGTGCGCCACCACTGCCGGGCTCATCTTCTGCTTTTCTTAATGGTAAAATATATCATTTCAAAGGGAGAAAAAAATGTAGATACAGTCTCAAAGATCTTACAGTAGAGCTAGAAAACACTCATCAACAAATCAAACTGCATACCACCAGAAATTAAAAATAATAACAATTTTCTCATGAAATTCAAACCCAGAGGTAAGTGCAAGCAGTTCAATGGTATCTTCAGCTTCACGCTGAGTTTGAGGTCAGCCTGGGCTGCATGACCCAGTCCCAGAAAAGAAAATAGAAGTTTAAGAGGAGGGCATGGTGACATATGGCTATGATCTTAGTGCTTGGGAGGTGAAGGTGGGACAATCTACGGTTTGAGGCAAGCCTGGATTATACAATGAGTTCCTGATGAGACTGGCTTATGTTGTGTGGTTCTGTCTCAAAACAAAAAAGAATTATCAAAAAAGAAAGCACAAAGTCCCAAATAATGCTCTAGAAACATAGCTGAGGCTCTGGGTCAACGAGGACAGGATAGTACAGATATTACCAACAGGCAGACCAATCACAGAGCTCTACCCGACTGCCAAGGGCATGCCATGATGTATGCATAAGTCACTAAGGTGTATCTCTGAACCCTGAGCTGTCTTTTGTCACATCTGGATGTATGGGAAGAACCTCTAAAGGTTTCATTTACTTTCCATACCCCAAGAAGTTTCATTTCAGTCTCCCTGAGACAAAGTGTGCTGTCATCCCCCATCCCATCCCATCCCCGTCCTGTTCCATCCCCCGCCCCCCTCCCGTCACATCACAGTAGAGTAGGGTGACCCTGAAATTGTTTACATTAAGCAACAGATTGCTCTCACTTCATCTCTGACATCAGAAATATCCCTTAAGCAATGACTGTAGGCCCCAGGACTAGCCTTTTATTTTAGCCCATTTCAATTTCAAAACAGTCCAGTAAGGTCAATTTTATTTGCTAATAATTTTCCAAGAGACGGAGCAGAAGCCAGAGGAAGCTGCTGGAACCCACATCCACTGAAGCACACTTGCTGAGTTCATCTTTCCCCAGATGTCCAAAGCTGAAGTGCAGCTTTCCATCCCAGCTATTCCCTACTTCCTCAGAGATAGTCCCTCTGCTCTCACACACGGCACAATGAGCAGAGATGACAGACAGAGCAAACCATAGCTCCCCGTGGCCACTCTGACACTCACCACAGTCTCCAATCTCCACTGCCTCCCTTCCTACCTGACCACTCCCAGTGACCTCTGCCTATCAACAGCCAGTGCCAAAAGCGCTGATGTCCAATGTGCTACACTAACCGTTGAGACGGAAATGACATCATTTTCCTTGGTTACCCGGGCTACATTCTCTCGTCACCAGCACCATCCCAAAGGTGGTTATTTACCTCTGCATGTATCCAACATGGCACATGTGTGTGGAGAAATCTGTTTTCACATGTGTTTTGCTCTTTCTTTTAACACAGTTCAATTTCTCTTATGTTCAACGTGCTTACAGGAGGGAGTCAACTGGAGAATGACCCATGGGATGGTTCGGACACCCTCTTGAAATCACCTCCAGTGACATATTTTCAAGCTTGGTTTACATAAACTCCTCCACTCAGTTGTGAACTCCTTTGGGCAAGTATCGGGAGAGAGCACATTATCTAATTCAGTTTGCTACTAAGCATGCAGCTTCTTGTCTCAGTGAGCGGTATATGCATCTTTAAACGTTTAGACTGTCCATGCCTTCGTTTACTTCTCTGTTCCACAACACTTTTGCTACAAATCAGGTTAGCAGTGCAAAGTATGTGTGATGAAAAGATTTGTGAGGCTCTTAGAATGCTACAAGGGGTCCAGAAAGCGCTCAATAAATGCTAGTTATTGTGAACAGTATTGCCATAGATATATACTTAACATACACATTTCTGTACACAGATGAATGAATGAATGAATGAATGAATGAGATAGACTTTTTCTATGGTACCCAGACCAATTCAAATTCCTGGACCCAAGTTATCTTCCTATCACAGACTTCTAGTTGGAACTACAGGAATGTGCTATTTCATCATAAGAACCAGACCTTAAGCAAAAAGAGCCTCTGGAAAGATGATGGGTGCACACTTATCCCCCCAACACATACCTCCTGGGGGGAGGATGTTGGAGACAGCACAGCAATAGCCATATCTTACAGGCCACATGTTAACCAAGCTCCACTTTCTTACCCAGAGGAAAAAATAACACCTGACCTGTAGTCTGGGTCACATGACTTTGGTCACTGCTTCCTCACCTCTACCATATAACATAGGTCACATATTAACCAAACCTGTTTCTCTACAGCTCAGGATCCTCCCAACACACAACCTCAGAAGCCTTAGGAGTAGACACTTTGCTGAGCTGGGTAGGACCAAAGCCTCTTATCTGAGGCCCCTGCTGTGCTGTCTTGACTAGCTGCCCACCAGCATTCTTGCCTGGAGGACACTTCCATTCAGCACCTCTCCCTCAAACTCTTCTTCTGCCTTCCCTCCCCAAACCTAGGACCCACCAGCTACTTTCTGCTTTGGTTATATAAGGCACTGGGATGGCAGTTTGCCCTTGAGGCTTCAGGTTCAAATATGGCTTCCCACAGGAAGAGGTCTTCCCCCAAATCCACAGACAATCACAAAAAGACTTAGGGAAACAAAACCACCGGGCCTCCAGGCATGTTCAGACAGGCTCAAGAAAATATCCACATATGCTCATTGTTAGAAACAAAACAATCTCAGTCTCATAAAAAGGAACAAGCAAAGTAGCGGCTCAGCACGGCCATTCTTGTGAATCAGGTGCACCAGAACCCAACCCTGCCTGGCAAGCACATTGGGGCAAAAACTTTCCTTGGTTTTTCTTCTAATACAGGGAGTAGCTGTGATTTTCCCATTGGCTGGTTTTAAAAGAATCAGCACAAAAGGAAGGAAAGAGGGAAGGGGTGGGCCACTCAAGTAGCTTAAGTTTAGAGAAGGCTGCAGGGCCTTTGTGTAAACAAAGGTTTCACCAGGTAAGGAAGAATTAAAGTATTTGCATAAGGGTTTTACCAGGTGGAGGAGATAAAAGATTTGAATTTCATGACATGAAAGTTGTACAGCATTCAACAGAGATAATATTTAAGGCTTCTGCCACCCTGACTAGGCTACCCTTCTAAGCAATTCTGAGCAGTCACAGGGTATACACACCACTGACCCAAAAGCCATTCCTGCGCCCTGATAAACGACTGCAGAGGGATCGTGGCAGCGTGCCTTTGGTGTGGCTGACATCCCAACATAAATCCAACAGCAGACTGTGTGACCTCATCCTGGGACCCGAGCCAGAGCTTTCCCCTGAGATCTCTGAAGTTATCAGATCTGGAAAGCATCTCCTCCCTTGCTTTCTGTTTTAACCACCTCCACTCCCCCCCCACACCACCCCTTTTTTCTAACACAACCAAAGGCAGCACTGACCGCAGGAGGCAAGGAGGTAAAAATCAGAAATTCCCCACACTCCATTACCCGAAACTGCCAGCCAGTGAATGAATACGCATTTGTCATAGGTTCAGTAGAAAGCAAACTACTACTCTTGGGAAATGCTCCATCTTCACCATGCTTTTAATCTCTTCCTTTGGTCTTACATGAAATCCCAAGTCTTGAGTGCTATTCCTTGCTCTCCCTCATCTTTTCTTCTTAGCCCATTTCTAGCCATCAGCCACAGCACAGCCAGCACGGGCTAAGTGTGGTCACCTGCCACTTTATAACCTGGTGCCTCCATCTTTCTGAGGCATCTGATCTCTACAGCCTCTTGCCACCCACACCCTCAGGAGCCCCTTAGTCTAGAGGCGTTTGGGTGCAGAGGGAAACATAAAATCCTGAGAGTTAGATGCCTGAGGAGCAGAGGAGAGCCAGAGCTCTCAGAAATCAGAGCTGTGGTACAGGGAACTCCTAGACTTAAGAAGGAAACAGTCAAGGCAGTTCATTACGTGAGTTTGATGCCTGTGGCTCCTTCAAGTGAGAGCACAGCCAAGGCGGTCCTGTGACGGTTAACGCCAACTGCTAACTAGACAGAATGGAGACTCACCTGGGAGATGGGCCTCTGGGGGTTCCTGTGATGCCATCGACTGAGCTGGGAAGATCTGCAGTACAGGCACCATATCCCATGGCTGGGTCCCTGAGCTGCAGCGCAGGAAGGGAGCCGAGCAGCAGCAGCGGGCCTTCATCACTGTCCGCTTTTTTATTATAAATACAATTTGAGCAGCAGCGTCTAACTCCCGAGGCCTTCACTTCTCTGCTAGGACAGGCTATGTTCTTGAACTAGGAGCTGGAAGAAACCCTTTCTCTCTTAAGTTGCTTTATGCCCAAAGTAGTTCAACGAAGATGAGAAAAGAAATAAGGCAGTTTCCAGTGCCAAAGGGAAAGAGCTGCTTAGGAGCCCAGCGGCATGAGTAAAAGACCAACACCATAGTTCTCTATTCCTACAGTGTGTCTGGGTATCACTGTGTCTGGAATGGGAGGATTAGGCGCGGTGGGTGGGGGGGGTCAGGAACTGGACAATTTATTAGCTGTTACAAAGCATAGGGAACCAATAAATAATATTTCAACCATATGCTACATCTTCCCACTGGTTCTCTTTAGGAAAGCACAAACTGATGCCAAAACCTTCCTCTCTGCTCACGACTCCTCCTTTAGAGCCTGTCTCATATGTCCATGGACAAATTTAGGAGGGCAGAGCAGGAGAGGGAGGCCACCATGACAACCACGTAGCACTGAAGAATCCAATCAGTTAATGTTTCAGGATCTACCCGTCAAACGCTGACAGCTAGCAATCAACGTAAGAAGTTACTTTGCCAAATGGATGCTTTCACCTTTGAATCTGAGACTCGGAAGCCGGCACTGCCGGGCTGCCCTGGAACGTTTCCAGGTTCTTATTCCAGCCTTGTGTGTTGGGTTTTGCTTCTAAAAGACAAAAGGCTTTGCTACTGGCTACTAAGTCCGCTTTTCAGAACTGCTGGGTTTTCTCTGCAAAGACGCTTCTGTTGTTTCCATCACGGTAGTTTATTTTCATTTTTTTCCCATTTTAAATCCTCTCTCTCCATGGTGGGCCTAAGCGCTCAATTAATATACATGCAAATATCCCCCCAGACAGATGGGTAAGCACTATCTCCGCAAGTCCTCACCCCCTGCAGGGCTATTACAGTCCCCTACAGGGGGCGCCTCTCTGACTCAGTCAGCAGTACAGTGGGTCTATAAGCCTGGCTACTAACAGACAATACAGCCAAGCAAGTATTCCCATAATCCCCTTCCTAATGCATACATTACATAAACCCAGAAAAATTACGACCAGCAGCAAAATAAAACTCATTCGGTCCTTTTTTGAAAACACAGAGCCATACACTCCACCCCTCCACCCTCCACCCTTCCACCCCGCACCCCTATCAAAGAAAGAGAAGCACCTGTTCTATAAGCCAGAGTCCACACACTGAGGATGTTTCTAGGTCATTGATCTTTTCACTTTTGTGTATTACTCTCATGAACAGAGGAACCCTGAAAGTTTAACGTTTATTTCATAAATATTTACTGCAGTGGATAACTGTCCTTTAATTCTTTCAGAAAAAAAGAGGGGGCTGGCTGGTAAAGGCTCTTGCTATGCTGTGTAAACCTTTTAATTTCTGGAAGCCATGGTGGAAGGAGAGAACTGACTCCCCAAAACTGTTCCCTGACCTCCATGGAGCTGTCTCATACACTAGGACATATGCATGCACACACAAATAATAATAATAATAATAATAAACAACTAGTAGTTAGAAATGATAATAGCAACAACAATAAGGTAAGTATTGTGACCCTTCTAATTTTATAATTAAGAAAATTAGAGAGAGCCACTAAATAATTTGCCTAAGACCACATTGCTAGAAGAAGGTCAAAGCAAGGCCTAAACCATCCGCATCACGCTTGTAGTGGTGCTGGCTTCCTTGATTTCAACTTTGACAGATACATAAAGGTTGTCACTTCCATATTCTGTGTCCTAGGAGTAACCTTATTAAGGGTTAGACTCACGGGGGAATTCAATACAGAGAGAGAGAGTGGCTAAAGAAATGAGTGGATGCGCTCTGGAGATGCCTTTGCCTATGAAATTCTCATTGCACCAAGGCCAGAAAAAGGACTGGAGCAGGTTGCCTCCGAATTGTGCCTGGTCCAGTATCTAGCTGTTGATCCACCGGCCCACCTGCTTTCAGTTAGCTGAGGAGATTCCATCTCCTGAGCAGAGTGCATACCCGGGTTGGGGTAGGTGGTGTCAAGGCCATCGATATTTACATCTCCTGAACCTGAAGGTCAGTTCAAAAGGGCACCAGTAATTTATTGGGCTGTTGCAGTCACCCAGGGCAGATGCAAAAGAAGGAAGAGCCTGGAACTCTTCCCATTTCCCCTTTATGCTCTCTAATACAAGAAGTTGCTGCCAACCGCTGGGGCATTCCAAAGTGAAAGGTGAACTTGATATTTTTAACCTAAAAAACATCACTTGCAGAACTCAGTGTTCAGGAATCTAACGCTATCAATGAGAAACCCTTCGAAGACTCCCTCAAATGAGACAGTGCGGGGGATCCTCTGACAGCAATCGCAGAGTGCACACAGGCACTTTAGATGGAGAACGGCTCTGGCATTACATGCTGAAGTTACGGTTTAAAGTTGAAAATGAAGCCCAAAAGCCTACCTACACTTAGCATCCCTGGTTATGAAACACACCCCGTTGAGCACTGTCAAATGTTCTCCTGCATTGGCTTGCTTGCAACACACACACACACACACACACATACACACACACAGAAAAAAAGGGGGGGCAGCTAAATCCTTTAGGCTAAATACACACAGCAAAGAAAGTTCTGAGTCCTTCTTTTAGTGCTGGAGAGGTAGCCAGGGCTTTGTGGATGCTTAGCCAAAGATCTAAGCCCAGGACAGAAAATACCCACTTGATCCTTACCACCACCCCGACATACACACTTTACCAACTCAAAACTGAAGTGTGTATATTCAAACAAAATGGAAAGACTGGAAGAAATGGGACAGGAGGGCTGAGTATTAGCTCGCACAGAACACTCGCTTGGTCTTTCGTCCTAGTTTGTAGAGTCTCTGGCCTTTGTGAAAAGAAGCTTTGTTCTGCAATACATCAACTAAGTTTTTTGTTTGTTTGTTTGTTTTGTCCAGCAGCATTAAAAATGTGAGAAAGCAAAGTGTGAAGGGGGATGAAGAACATTGCTCAGTTAAAAGAATGCTTCACTCATGAGTGAAGCCCTGGGTTCAAGGCCCAACACCACACAGAACGAGGACTGATGGCACACTACATGCTTATAATATCAGTGTTTGAGGATCATGGCAAGAGGATCCAAAGTTCAGCATTTTGCTCAGCTAGTGAAGAAGGTGAAGTCAGCCTGGGCTACACGACATCCTGTCTGAAAGAAAAGAAAGAGAGAAAGGGTGGAAGGCACACAGTGAAAGCGTGTTCACAGACTTTAACAGGATGGACAGACTAACCTTTGAGCAGACATCTTTTGGGAGGCACGGGGGTTGGAAATGGGCAAGTATGAAGACTTTTCTGCTTGTCGTTAAGAGGTACATCCAGAACATATCCCAAGCTGTTGTCTCCTTGTTGAAACCTGAGTTTCATCTTCCGGTTTTGATGAGGGCTGTCTTGAGGAAGGGACTGCAGTGTTATAAATTACCCCATAACTCACTCCCTTCAGTAACTCTGTGGGACAGGAAGGAAGTAAATCCTGGAGTCGTGCATGTGTAGCCCTGAATCACACAGGTGCGTGCCTTCGAGGCAGCAAATCCCCGTTGGCCACTGGATGCCGTCACTCATTCACACCTGAAACAGAGCACAGAACACAGGTACTTAGAAACACCGTACCCGAAGAAAGGCATCTTCATAACAGAACACAGCCCCGTGGTTCTCACCCTTCCTAATGCTATGAGCCTTTAATACAGTTACTCATGCTGTGGTGATCTCCAACCAGAAAGTTATTTTTGTTGCTACTTCATAACTGTAATCTTGCTACCATTATGAAAGGGCCATTGAACCCCAAAAGGGGTCTCAACCCACAGGCTAGGAACCACTGCCTTAGCTACATCTATGCTATCGCTTAGCCATCAGGGCTCCTCTTCCCAACCAAGGGTTCCCCAGTGTGACAGAGGCTAACATCACACTGTAAAGCTCTGAGAACACATGTCAGGATTCAGGACCCTGCCTAAGCTTTCTATACCAAACATGGACAGCATGTTAACCCACTTGGACATGATTTCAATTAGTCAAACTGACCTGAGTGTTAGTAACCAGATTTTCTCATCAAAAAGAAAACCAATGCCACTAGTTCACGGAGCAAAAGTCAGGAGTCCAAACCCAGCACCAACCATGAAGAAAAACATCTTCAAGGCTACCCTGTGTTTGGGGCTCATGTACCTACCCACTCTTCACACCATGGGCCAAAAGAAAAAGAGGCCTTCAGACAGTCTAAGTTTCTAAAGTTTCTCACTGAAAGATGCAAACACCTATGTTGTTCATGTCAGGCCAATAGGTTTGGGTGGATTTCTCATTTGATACAAAACTTGTCTTTTAGGGAGAGTCTTTAACAAAACTGTGTTCTCTGTACTTCTATGCACAGCTGAAAACGCTTGAGTTGCAGAGATAAGACCATCGCCTGCCTCCCTTTTGCCAGGAAAATACCCACAGAAGGAGGGCGAAGGACAGAAAATATCTGCAGGCTCAACTCAACTTCATCAGCAGCCCTACCCTTCCCAATAGCCTGCTGGTTCATCAAGTTGGCTATCAGCTCAGACTTGGTAGGACTCACTAGTATAGTGGTCTCCCAGCCTCTAGGTGAGACTCAGCATTGGACCCTTAGGAAGGGTCTACACGTGAACATCCCATACTCTAGCAGTTATTTTGTAACTAATGTTCAGACTGGATAAAGAAATGGTACTTTTAAGGAAAAAAAAAGCCAACTTAGAAGAAAAGAGAGGTATTAGAAAGTTTTTTCAATTGCTTTTCAACAAAATGACCACTTAAAAGTTTAGCGCCTACAATGGCAGAGAAGAGAGACCTGAAAAAACAATGACAGGACACATCTTTGACACAGCCTTTCAACGGCTGTGATCATACATTGAAGATAAAAACTCTCTTTTAAATAAAAACCATTGTGGTATATTTAATAGAATAATATAATTAAAATATTCTTTCAATAAAAGGATTGCTACCATCCTTTTAAGCTTTTTTAAAATGATCACTGATTTTAAAGAGCTTTCTAATAAGATTATCTGTCCTACAATAGAGAGCCAAGAGCACTCTGACTGCATAGGAATGAACCGTGGTTGGTTTAGCTTACAACACAAGATGGTCCTACCCAGAGGATCCTACGGAGCTTGCAAAGCCAAGGCCTTAGAATTCCTCGATGTGCCTGTGCCAAGGAAGCAGGCAGAGAACGAGGCCAGGCTGAAGAGAGATCTCAGCTGTTAGAGGCCCCTGCCACTCACTAAGCCTGAGCTCAGTCCTCCAGAGGCAAGCAAGAGAAGGAAAGCACCAGCTCCCAGAAGTTTCCTCTGACCCACATGCCTTCCCTGTAGCACCTGTGCCCACGCACATACACAGTAAATAAAATGTATATATTACAACATCTTAGCCTGAGTTAAAACACACACACACACACACACACAATTAAGTTCCTGCTAACCAATACCATATTTAAAAACAAAACAAAACAAAAACATGGATGTAACATATCTTTGGAATACATCTCCATGAACACTCCACCCCCACAGCCTAGGCTTCCCAGGTGACTTCAGCTACACCTGTGCTGTGAATAACTATTTGGATGACAGATTTAAAAAAAAAAAGCCCTTAAATCACACTTGTGCCGTTTTGCCTTCAGTGTTAACCCTGAGCAAATGGAAAGAAACCGGTCTTGTGAGCATCCGACTGGCCTCCATGGAGGTCAGGAGGTTGTTGATGATAGACATGAAGAACAAGGCAATGTCCATAGCAGACGTGGTGTCTACCAGACATGAGGCTTCTGGAGCCTTGTGCCACCCTATCCCTGCTCTGCACTCCCAAGTCACTGAACTGTGAAGGCCTGGAAGACACCTTTAGCTAAAAACGGAAGTCAACAGCTGCATGTCAGACTGTGAAAGGATTTTATAAAACCCCAAGGGCTGGTGCTATCTAAAACAGCAAACAGGACAGCCTCCACCTCCTCTCACTCCTCCTCCTCCTCTTCTTCCTCCTCCTTTTTCCCTCTTCCTCTTCCTCCCTCCCCTCCTTTTAATGAAACACCAGCAAACCACATTCAAGGTCAGAAAAGGTCCCCTTGACCAACTGAACTGCTCTACCATATTTGATCTTCAAAATTAAAAGGCAGGGATTTAAAAGTAGTAGCCAAATTCTAGATTCCAATTTGAAAACTGGAAATTGGTGCAGGACATAGACCAAAATACTGACAAGTCATCTACTGGCATTTAGAGAGATTTCTTTTCTCAAATACTGGTTCACACACAGGGCAAAACAATGACTCATGACAGCAGAGGACCATTCATGCCTTAGATATATCTTCAGCCATTTGGATGTGCAAGAGAGAAATTCCTAGGCCTGCCCGGAGTAGGGTTAAGAAATAACTGACCATGGCAAAAATAGTAAAGCCTCTAAAAGAGACATACAGCAAGGAGTGCAGTCAGCAAAATGTCACCAAATTACACCCTTCGGTCTGCCCTGCCTTTAAAAGGCATGCCCTTCAGACACACATGCAGCCAGCACACAGCACAGCCCGGAAAACACTCCGCAACCAAAATGACAACCTAGGAGTCTGTGGCACTTATAAAGGATAGTTTGAGATATAGGTTTCATTTCCCTGTCTAAATAAAATATCCACGGAAATGATCTCCTGACACATAGAATCACCCCAAAAAGGGGTTGATTAGCCAGGCATTGCGCCTGCCATCCCCACAATCTGGTGGCTGAGGCAGGAGGATTGCTGCAAGGTTGAGGGTAGCGTGAGATGCTCATTAAGCACGATCAAGAGCCAGGCCAGTCATACTTACAAAGTGAGACCTGATGTCAAAAGTGTTAAAAGAGATTTTAAACAAAGTGACGCGCCAGTTTATTCTGATCCAAAACAGTGAACAGACCAACTAAGTCCAAAGTCCCTCCTGCCAGTCACCCACTGTCCACAGGGAAATAGGAAGCTGGTTTTATTATTGATTTACCAGGAAATGACTCGCTCCCACATTAAAATCTTTCCCAAACAGTGAACCACATCTGCTCAGTTTCAATTGGGACGCAGCAGTCCTCCAACACAAACGTTTATTTGGTTAAGATTTTTTGAGACAGAGTCTCCCTACGGATTCCAGGATGGCCTGGGACTCACTAGCTAGTCCAGGCTGGCCTCAAACATGGAGCACTCCTCGGTCCTCCCAAATGCATGGATTAGGGATATATATGCCCACCCCTCCCCCAACTTTTAATTCCAAACTTTTAAAGAAGTTGTTTGGAGAAGAGAGGAAAACAATAACAGCTACCAAAACCAACTGGATATTATGACAGAAGGAGAGACTATTTTTCACTCAGATGTATATTAAATTCAAACCGGAAATCAAGGGCAGCCTGTTTAAACCTGAGGCACCAAGTGAATGCTATTCACCCATCCAGGGCAGCCTCTGTGGAAGACTATTACAGACCGTGGGTGGGTGTTTTATATCAATGCTGTAGACATGTATGTTTGTTTTCGCCACTGGTAGGAATGATTTGGGAATTACACAGGGAAGCATAAATACCTCTATACCTCCCTCTGTTTAGTTTTCAAACATCCTGGTTGCTGAAAAGTTAAGAGACAATTTGTTACTTCAGAGCCCTGGGTTCCCGTCTCCGAGAGCCAACTTGTCTCATCATGGGGCAGCAGCAGATTCAAAGTTAGGAAGAGGCATCCCCGTGCTGAAGGACTGAGCCTGCAGCTGCCTGCTCCTTCAGCACACTTGACTCATGAAACCTTGCTGAAGCATTTGGCCTGTTCAACTAATTTGCCAGTTGCCTGGGCTTGACACCAGGAAGAAGGCTGAACATTTGTTGTTGTTCATTTGTTGCGTCACAACAACTCAAGGCTTCCTCGCAACGTTGGAAGAACCTGGCCAGTCGAGAGAAGACAGAAAGACAGACACCATCAAGCCTGCTCCTGCTTTCACTGGAAATCAGTCTAGTGATGCGTTCTAATCATTCTAGCAAGCCATTCATTCTTGTGTGTTCTCTTGGAAAAGTTGTACTCACTAGCCATGAGTTCTTTAACACTCAAAAAATAGGACCTGGAGAAATGGCTCAATGGTTAAGAACACTGGTTGATCTTCCAAAGGACCCAGGTTCAATTCCCAGCACCCAGATGGCAGCTCACCACTGTCTATAACCCCAGCTCCAGGGGATCTGACACCCTCACAGAGATACACATGCAGGCAAAACACCAATGCGCATAAAATAAAAATAAACAAGTCATTAAAAAATAAAAAAGAAAAGTTCAAAAGAGTTTAGATGGGGGGGAATTTAAAATGACAGGACACTGTCCGCAAAATCTAAGCAATGGCGTAGCAATACTGAAAGGTATGCCCAGCTAGGCCTGGGCAATCTGCTGCGAACAGCTGCTTCCTTAAAAGTCACTGCAATAACCAAGGGCAGCTTCTGCAAGACCTTTTCCTCCTTCCCTCTTCTTTTCTTTAGCCTTGTGTTTAATCCAGCAAAAACAGACAGTGTATATGGCACCCAGTTCTCACACAGTTGACTTAAAGTCAAGCTACTAAAGAAAAACTTGAGAAGACTTAGCTAGTAAATTCTTAAGATGGAAGGGTAAGTGTTGGCCACACTGTGCACTCTAGAGGAACCGAGCTGTCTGGAGGTTGAGCTCTTCTGGGTCTGAAGAAACTCTTGGAACACAGTTAATTTGATACCTCGGCTGACATTCTGTAAGTGAAGAACTCCACTCTTGGGGATGCCAGGTTAAGTACAGCTTCTTCCCCAAAAGGAATAGAAACAGCCATGTTTTAAAAGACTGTGGGAAAACCATGGCAAGACAATGCTGTGCCCTTCTCAACGTTCCATAGTGGGGGAAGAAATAGCAACTAAAGAAGGGGAAGGCTGCAGGCCCCGGGGAGGTGATTGACAGCATTGGCGGAGGACCACGCCCAGCCAGCTGCTGAGCCTAAGCTTTGCAGTGAGTCACAGCAGGACTTTTGCAAAGAGCTCCTCATCTGCCTAGAAGCCCCCAGGCCTCCATCACCACGACTCTTTATGACGTAAGCAAATAAACTGCACAGTGCAGACAAATGTTTCTGTGCCCAATACGATGGAAAGGAGGTACCTGGACTTCTTATAGAACACCAATCTTAAAAGGAAACTAACGAGAACCCTTTCTTTATTGGAAAATAATTCAGTAAGGGCAGCAGTCTTGTAGGTCATAAGTCTATGTCCTAAAGGAAGCAAGCCATCCAAGCCATGTTTTCTCTGAATGCTATTCTGCCTCCACTGCAGGATGTATCCTCGCATCAGCTGTGACCAGCCACACAGCAGAGGAGGGAACTTGTCACTTGCTTTGTAAAGAGGATAGTTACATGTATACCCATGGCCATGGGGCATCACTCACAATAACAATCTCCAGGATGTGGCAGAAAGCCAAATGTCCATTACTAAATGGATGAACAAAATGTGACAGGCATTTGATGCTATCCTACAATGCCAACGAGCCTTGTGGATGACACGCTAAGATGAAGGAAGCCAGCTACTAAGACACGCGTTGTGCTTCACACTCATGGGAAGCACTACAGCATCAAACACAGGGACCGAAGAGCAAAGGGGGCTAATGGGAGGAAGAGGGATCATGGACGGTTGTTCAGTTGTGTTCAGAATTTCCATATCCCAAGGCCGGGTATACAAAGATACAAATATGCTTTGCGGTAATGAATTGTATACTTAAGACAATACATTTTGCATTTGGTGTCATGAAAAATAAATTTAAAAAAAAGTTGGGAGTGGTGACTTATACCTGTAACCACAGCACTCAGGAGGCTGAAAAGGGACAATTTCTGTGAGTGCAGGGCCCAACCTGAATATAGTGAGTTCCAGGGCAGACTGAGCTACAGAGAGAGGCATTCAGAGAGGGAGGTGGAGGGAGGATACAGATGGGGGAGAAGAATCACCTAAGACAAATTTTAGTCAAAACTACCAAAACGGCATCTAATATTTTATATGCTAATAGAAAAATAAATATTTTCTTAAAATCACATACACATGCAAACAAGAGTAGCTTCTCTTTTAAATTATCATTGAATGTTCACAGTAGCTCTAAGACTTTGATCTAATAAGAATCTACTCCAAGTTGGGCATGGTGGTTCATGCCTTTAATTCCAGGGCTCAGAAGGGAGAAGCAGGTGAATCTCTGTGAGTTCGAGGCCAGCCTGGGCCACAAAACAAATTCCAGGACAACTAGGGCTGTTACACAGAGAAACCCTGTCTTGAAAAACAAAACAGGCAAACAAAAAACAAACAAACAAAAAGACTCTTCCCCATATGGTTGAGTCAACTCATTTGAATCCCTCAAGTCACTCAGGCTACCTTGTTTTAGAGACAAGGAAATCCAGAATAATTGAAGAATGTACGGATGTACAGTTAGAAACCGGCAGTCTGTTCTGCAACTCACTCCTCTTCGCTTCTCTAATCCACCCTTTCTCCCAGAGAACCCTGGATTGGATGTCTGCTTCTTTCCTATCTTCCCCCGCACCAGCCCCTGCAAACAGACTCCCCCTTCCCAGGACCACCGAAGGTTCCCAGAGGTCACCAATTAAGTCTGCGTCACAGTGACTCAGTTTGGTGAGCTTATCTGTACCGGCCTTCTCTGGGGCAGGTGATAGGGCTGATCCACCCTTTCCTTTTGGAAATTATCTCTTCCCTCCATTTTCCAGACACCATTTTCTCCTGATAATCCTTCTGTTTGGCTTCTCCTTCCTATTACATTCTTAAGATTCTTATCTTCTTGCTCAATTCCCACCCAAACAATGAATGGCTAATTCATGACTGAAGGCATGAAGTCAGATTACTTTAAATTTCTTTCAGATGTTTACAGAGTTGTTCTGAAGCCTATAGTTAATAGGTAGTAGAGCCTTCTGGAGCTGTGTCTTCAGGGAGGGTTTTTTCACAGCCTAGTACAAGTATTTAGCACAAAAGCAAACGCTAATATTCTATTAGTAAACACTACTTTTACTATTAATGTAACTAAATTCTCAAGTTTAGAGCTACTTTGCTTTAGATTCTACCAAGAAACTGCCACACTATTCAATTGCCATGGTCAACCCCACGTCAGTTAAGGATCACCCATCGGCTCCAGAAAATAGTGAAGACAGTAGGAACATTTCTTTCCTGCTGCTTATTGTGCTATCCCGGGTCCACATCAGATCTCCCTGCTTGGTGAGCACCTGCACATCCACACAAGACACCACCACTCCCTAGCTGTTAAATTTCAACAAATAATTCTGTTCAAAGAGCATCTCACTCCAATAGGAAAGCATTAGACAGGAATAGAACATTCCAATGATCTACTGTCTCTTGATCCAGTTGGCAGGAAGTCAGACATAGCCTTGCTTTGCTTTCTCAAGATTTACCCCATCTCACACGGGAACTCTCATAAAAGACACACCCACGAAGCTGGCTCCACATCTTCATTTTCCATTCAATCCTCTGTTGAGGAGTGCATCCTCAAGTCTCCTTCTGATCTCTGACCTTGTTGATGCTCCCTATTAGAGCGATGCTCAGCATAATGGGATGTTAATAGGCTGTTATGATTTACTCTACAAAAATCAATGGTGGAGATCCTGCTGGGGAAATAAGCCACTTTGGTGGGCTCAGCTACATGAAGAGCATTAGGTACCTGGTTCCCCGGGAATGAAAATTTATGCTGAGCAATTCTGAGCTCTCTTGAGCTGAATTTTTTATGTGGATATTGAATCCAATCTCCGCCCCTCCCTTATTTTAAATAGATGGAAAAATAAGGAAACACAACTTAATCACCTTGTAATCTGGAAAAAATCTAAAATATCACACACTATTGAGAAGATAACATTTCAACAATGACTGATAGTAAATAGGCTACGTACGAATCTGGGGAGGGAGCTGACAGGGACAAGACAGCACTATTGCTTTGCTTTGTTTGGCTTTTGCAAGTCTAGGAGCGATCAAAACTATATAATTGTAACTCACTGGTAGATCAAAATAAAATAGTAAAAGGAACATGGTGGAACTCAATTCAAGTTTTGATTAAGAATTACTTTTCAATGACTGGAAGGTCATTCTTTGATGATGCTTCACAAACGCCAGTTTGTGAAGTTGACCCCCAAGATTGAATTTTTGGATGGAGCAGACATTTTTAAAAGATCATCTTGCTTTGAAAAAAATGAGAGAGTTTCTTCGAAACATCTGTGGATCACAAAAATAAATTCTCATTTTATTCCAATTATTCCAAGGTTGTTTAGGGTGGACATGTAGTTAGAAGTAGAAGGTCTTCCCATAGATTTTTTTTCTTATAGAACACACTTGAAAAATTATTATTTATAAGCCAGGAGGTTCAGCTTTCAGAGAGACAAGTAACTCAAAGTGAGCTGGTGGCAGGTGACTAGGACAGACCTGAAAGCAGCATGGGAAGGCAACTGTGACAATCTTACTGTGAGATGCTTCTTATATGGTGATAGCGAAAGAACAAGTTGGCCCTTTTTTGTCAGTTTTTATTATTATTTTTCAGTTCTCTACAATGAATCTTCTTCCAGGAACTAAGAATTCCCACAGTCTCTTGTGGGAACACTTTCCCCAGGGAGATAGAAGCAAACATCTTCCTTCTCATAGAGCAGAGCACTGACAATAAACCAAAGTACTTTTCTACTGAAGTTCAACTTGGAGAGGCAGCAAGCTTCCTGGGATTCCTTACGTGCATGCATGACAAGTTACTTACAGGAGCATGAATGACCCCATGCTACCAGAGGACACTACCAGAAATCAGCATGGATGGAGTCTCCTCTTCAGTTAGCCCACCACAGTCTGTAGCACCTCTAAGACCAGGAGGTCATATGCAATTAAGGCAGAATTGCTTATAACTGGCCAGGAGATGGGGAGGCAACAGCTAGAATCTCAGAAAAGGCTCGAAAGACATCCCACCCAACTCCTCCTTCTATGAGGAAACATTAAGAGTCAAGAGGTTCAGTCTCTAGGCCTCCTCAAGCGGTCGCGGCTGCTCTGATGAAATGCTAGCTGCTGTGCTCAAACATCCCCCTACTCTAAAGGAAGGACACATTATACCAAATGTCACTATCACCATCATCTTGGTGAAGCTACTGCCCTCTCCCCAGGTCTCTTGGCACACTTACAATCCCCCTGTTTCACTTGCTACACAATTGTCACTGTCTCTGCTTTTCTTTCCACCTACTGGACAGTGAGAACCTAAAGGTAATTATTTCTTAATTACTAATAATTCTAAGCACCAACTGGGCAGTGGTAGCACATTTAAGGCCTCTAAGCCTTTAATTCCGGCACTCCGGAAGCAGAGGCAGGTGGCTCTCTGTGAGTTCAATGCCAGTCTAGTCTACAAAGAGAGTTCCAGGACAGCCAAGGCTGCACAGAGAAACCCTGTCTTGAAAACAAAACAAAATAAACAAACAAATAACAACAACAACAACAACAAAGCCCAAAGATCTCAAAGGACCTTCTAACATACGTAAATATGACCAAGTCTCTGCAGTTGTTGTTTAAGAAAAATCCATAGTGCACGTTTTACTAACCAGCCCCTGGTCCAGGCACTAGAGTTATGGCCATGAACAAAATAAACAAAAACATCACTAGAGATGCCTAACTAGAGAGATGAATTATCATGAAAGGGCCAACAAAGTCTCCTATTGGTTGATTTGAGATTTCAACCAGGGAGACAAAAATAAGGCACCCACACAGCCTGCTTTAACACATCTCTACCAGTGTCGTAAAAGTTAAGCCCAAGCACCTTTTGTTGCAAGTGTTCTAGAACTACAAGCTGACACACAATTTCTCTTGAGCAATGATCAGTCTCAAAAGATATGACATACTTCTCTGTCTCACTACATCTGAACCCCAATGAGAGCATATTTTGGGGGGCAGCCACAATTATCTTCCAAAGTAGAAAGCCACCTTGAAGCTGGTGTTCAACAGAAATCAATCCCCTGCACCCATCATTAGCAACAACTGAAACCTGTAATGTTTGTGTCTCCCAATCTTTTCGTCTTAAATGAGTTCTCTCATTTGTATCCTCACATCACATGGGAATGCATGAATATTCCTTACACTCTGTTCTCTGCAGACGTGTAAGTGGATGCCCATAGAGTTTATGTAACTTGTGTCATTTTGCTCAATTGGTAAGTTACAAAGTCTAGCTTAACTCTAGAATTGGAAATGCCAATATCAACACTAACGGTCACCATGATTGCATTATACCATTTACATGAGGGATAAGATTGTAACCAGGAATTCCTGAAATCCAACTATTCAGAAGGATTTAGAGTTCAAAGTCATCCTCAGCTATGTAGCAAGTTTGAGGCCAGCCTGGGCCACAGGAGACATCATCAACATCATCATCATCACCATGAATAAGTTAAACTCTCAAATCTATTATGATTCCTTCCAACACTCTATGCCTCACCTACTCTACAACTTAGATATCCAGAGGCAGATCAACCAGTTACCGACACTGAACATCTACATTCTACAGCATCCAGATATCAAAACCCATAAGTAGTCTATGTAACTACCTTATTCATTTCTGAATTAGCTAAAATCATTTCATTTTACTCCAAGGGCAATGACAGCAAGCCTGTTCTACAAGTTCCCTGAGGTCCCAAACTAAGTTATAGTCCCCATGTACCAGCCCTCAGCACACTTTCCTGCTTGTGGCAAGACATTGGGTGATGACACAAAGCACAAAGGGAAAGCAATGCTACAATGGCAGCAACTGTGAAAACCAGTTAAGGGTGCTCACACTATTTTCTGCTCTTCCGCCAGTCTTCTACTAATTAGACTTTGAGCCATTTAAAGGCAGAGACGCTCTGTCTTCCTGTATAAATCATGCTCAGAAGCCCAGATGGTGTCACGCTTATGTGGCATGTGTGTTGCATCAATATTTGCTCATTGATTTGTTGCTCAAATACCACTACTGAGTCGTGTTTGTCTGGCAAATCATGCAATTTTAATAATTAGTGTCTGAGGTGGGAACATGTCTTTTAAAAAAGGCTGGGGTTGAATGTAAAGGACGGACGAGCAAGACTGGTCCCCAGGAAGTGTACTAGATGAAAAGACGCTTCCAGAGCAAACAAAGCAGATGGAAAGGTGCGCTGATGCATCCCCAAGAGTAATGCCAACTTCATCATTGTCTGTGTAGACGCACACTCTGAAGGTCACATGCAGAGCTGAAGTGGCTTTGTGATGAAGAGCCCTGCTGCTCTCATAGAGGACCATAGTTCAGTTCACAGCAGTCACACTGAGGACCTCACAAGTGCCTGGAACTCCAGCTTCAGAGGATCTGATGTCTTCTGACTTCCACAGGCACCACATACATGGCATATACACATAGAAAGTTACATAGGATTTGGCATTTACCAAGCAATCAAAGTAGCTTGGATACCATGTGTAGCCAGTGGAATCACATACTTTTACCACGAAATACAGAACCAACTGCTTGCTCTGTGAAAGTAAAAAGACCCATTCTCAGGCTCATAATCCCTACATTTTATTTTATCTTAATTATTTTTTCCTTTGAGAATAGATTCTTTTCTCATACAATATATCCTGATTATAGTTTCCTCTACTCCTCAAAGTTCCTCACAGCAAAAATGATAATATTCATAATATTGTTCATGGTGAACTGAAAACTCTTCTGGGTTATCAATAACATGATTATTGCCTTCAAACAAATAAATCCTCATTTCAATTGAACCAAGTGTGATTAGAACTATACTGCAATGATACTCTCAGAGGCTCTAAAAAAAGAGAAGCAACAAAAGATTTGCATTGTTTTACTCAATAGATTCAGTGTTCAAAACAGGATGTGGAAGGTATTTTTTACTAATCTCATTGCACCTTAAATATTGTAGGCATAAATTTACCCAGAATAAACTCTTACCATCATCCACCCTTCTATCCACCCACCCATCCATCCACCCACCCAACCATCCATCCATTCGCCTAAACTATCAACAATTACCATGATTTATTTCTACATCACATTTTTCGGTGTTAACTTTCTAGAACATCTTCCCTAAGGAGAGCTATAAAAGCCCGTGAGCTTTTTGGTCAATTAGCACCCAAATATGGTCTGTAGTCTGCCCCCTCAGAGTGCTTACACTCCTGTGGAGGTGCAGTTCGGTGCACATGCTCTGTTATGGAGATACAGGGCAGCAAAAGTTTAAGGGAGGCGCACCATACTGCATGTTAGGTGGGAGGCTTCCCTACCAAGGCGACATTTCAACTGAACAGAAGGGAGGAAAGCAGGGAGTGAGCCCGGGAGCCCAGGACAGAAGAGCCATGTTTGTTTACACAATAAAGGATCTGAGGCCAGGTGGTGGTAGCAGCTGCAATGAGAGCACAGGCCTTTAATCCCCACACTTGGGAGGCAGAGGGAAAGGCAGGTGGAGGCAAGATTACAAAGTGAGTTTCAGAATAGCCAGGACTGTTAGCCGGAGAAACTCTGTCTCAAAAAAACCAACCAACCAAACAAACAAACAAACACACAAACAAACAAAAACAAAACCAACCACAAGGTCTGTGTTGGCAACCCTAGTAATGCCCCAGCAGAGGATACAAAGGCCAGCCTCTTTGGATTGATTCTGGGACTGGGTCCAGTAGGAATACAGTGAGGGAAAGGTTTATGGTTCCTTCTGAGACTCATTTCCCTAATTTCATTTAGATTTATTTTTAGTTTATGTGTCCATGTGTGCCTGAGCAGTTCTATGTGTACTGTGCGTGTCTGGTGCCCGCAGAGGCCAGAAGAGGGTATCCTCTGGAGCTGAAATCATGGGCAGCTGTGAGCCACCCTATGTGGGTGTGAGAAAGTGAACCCAGGTTCTCTGCAAGAGCAGTAATCACTCTTAACTGCTGAGCCACCTTTCCAACCCCATTTACCTAATGCCATTGCCAGACTTACAATGCATTCAAAAACGAAAAGCTAAAATGAACTGTTGTCAGATGTTGACGCTTAGTGAGGCTTCCACTCGTAGAAAGTATTAATCCAGGTTTCAGCAGGCAAAGGCAGTTGCCAACAAGCCTGACAACATGAGTTCAATCCCTGGGACCTACAAGGTCAAAGAGACTTCTGCAGATTGTGCTCTGACATCCATGCAAGTCCTGTGGTGTACATGGTTTTCCTCCCCACCCCTATACACAATAAATAATGTAATGTAAGAGAGAGAGAGGGGCGGGAGGAATGGAAAGAAGGAGGGAGGGAGAGAGGAAGAGAGAGAGACAGATAGAGAGGGAGAGAGAATTAATCCAGAGGAAGTTCCAGTGTTAACTGTCCCTCACTGCAAGGTCTAAGTCTCGCCATTAAATCTGTCCTTGCTATAGTAAAGAATATGAAGAAAATAAAATAAAATAAATCTGTCCTTGCTCTTGGAGATCTGAGTTTGGTTGCTAGCACCCACGTGGCAGCTCACAACCACCTTTAACTCCAGTTCCAGAGGATCTGAAGCCCTCTTCTGACCTCCGTAGGCTCCTGAATACACGTTGTGCATCTCCACGTGCCTGGGTACACATGTACACATAAAATAAAATTTTAAAAGAAACAGAAAGTTGACGGTACTTTTAAGAGGTAGACTCTAGTGGAAGGTGATTAGGCCTTGCCCAGTGCCTGTAGAGGCTAATGCTATCCTCCTGGAGTAGATTAGTTCCCACAGGAGCGAGCTACTATAAAGAGAACTGGACCCTCCCTGTTCTACTTCCTCTCTCACTGAGTGTTGCTATCTGTCCATTTTCCCCTCTCCTCTCCTGTACCTCCTTCTTTTTCTCCTTTCATTATCCTCCTACCTCCTAAAGACCTGTATCCCCTAAGACTGCCAGCAAGGGGCCCATAGCCAGTTCTGGCTAGATGACTCAGCAGATAAGAATGCTGTCATCAAGCCTAAAGAGACCTGAGTTTGATCCCAGAACCCACAGGGTGGACGGAAACAAATGATTCCTGCAAACCATCCTTTAGCTTTCCCATGTATATTGTATCATGCACCAAAATGTGTGAGTGTGCACACATGCACACATACACACACACACACGCACACACACACACACACACACAGCATATGGGGGGAAGAGAAGGAATTTTTTTAAGCTAATAAAATTTAAAAGGCCATCACCAGATACAGCCCCTCAATCTTATACTAGAGTCATGAGTCAAATTTAACCTCTTTTCTTTGATGATTACCATGCAGTCTGTGGTATTCAACAGAAGATAAACCAAAATGAATTTTCTTTCATTTGATTCCCTTCCCTAACATCTATGCCAAAATATTTAACAGAAGCCTGGGGGTGGGGTGTGCGCAGAGAAGAATTCAGTCAAGGCCACACGTGTTAGTCTAGCCACGTAGTTGCGTAGTTGCGTGGTTTATGCTGGCCTCTTCCCTTCTTCTGGAAGGGTATGTCCTCACAAACTTCCTGTGAGCTCTGTCTGGAGGTGGAGAGGACAGGACTCTCAGGCCCAAGGCTGTTACAACAGAATAAGCAAACACAGCACTGAGCACAGACTCCACACAAAAAAACCACCACAAGCACAGTGGCCCAACTTCTGCGAGACCCAGTAGTTAGAGAAAAGTCTTTTTTAAACCCAGTGGAAAGGCCCACATAGAGGCAGGCACCAGTATAATTACCGGGCTACCAGGCCTGCTTGCCAAGACAGCTTGATGTGGCCTCTTGACCAGGTTTCATCCTTGGCCTCCGTACAGGTTCGTCTCTGGGAGCCTCCTGCTCCAGCTATTAAATGGACCGGCAGATGCTTGCTTTATGTACTTCAAACCCCAGCTATCTACGTGCTGGTTTGTTTTGGCACTGAGTTCAAATGAGAGAGCATCTGGGGACCGAACCAGAGGCTCACAAAATCCCACTGCTGGGTTACTGTCAAGGACTTGTTCCTACCTTCCTAAAGATCACTGGAGATTCTCCTACTCAGATACTCACCAAGTGTGGTCTGCACATAACCAACTGCTAAGTTTTATTATTCATCTTTCCCTGGCAAATGCACATAGTTGGTCACTTGATGGAAGTGGGAGGAACCCATGTGTGCTTCTAATTCTGTCCTCAGATATCAAACTTTCCTAACCCATGATCTTATTCAATTCAGTGGCTTCATCACCAGCTCTGTGTCCACCTCTGGGTACATTCTCAGTTTGCCCCAGATACCCAAAACCCCATCTGTGGACACTTCGGGTGAATGTTGCTTCAGGCTGGATTCCTCCTCTTCCTCCCTCCACTGTATCTCACCACCTATCAGATGCTAGGGCCCCATCCACGTCATTCTTGACTTCCCTCTCTCCATTTGGCCTTGCATCTAATTGATACTATCACGCCTGGGCTTCACTTTCAGCCAAGAAGAGACAACCTTCTATCATGTTGCTATGGACCCTCTGGGCAGCTCTCCAGATGACTAGCAAGCCATGTGTATAGCACCCCTCCCCAGCAAAGTCAGAAAGGCCGCCTTCATCTGGAGCGAAACTCCCTGTCAGACATGCTTTTTTTATTCTAATTTCAGAAGTACTAAACTGAGGGCAACAGGATCCGGGTGTTTCCATCATCAGGAAGAAAAGCAAAGTATATTCACTTCATTACATAATATAAACCTGTGTCAGGTCAGGTCCTCAAAGACATGCTCACTCTTTACAGCCGCAGCGCCTTCAAGGAAAAGTCATCCAAAATCTAGCCATTTCAACTAATAATCCCAAAGTTAGCGGCCAAGTCAGGAGCAAGGTGCAGGGTCAATACCAACCTAGTTGGAGCCAAGGAAGCCAGTGGAGTGGGAAGCCTAGAGGCCAAAAAGCATAGGAAAGAAAAAAAAAAGCAAGCGGGGTGGGGGGGAGATAGATAGCACAGGTTAGGAGCACTTGCTGCTCTTCCAGAGGACTGGAGTTCAGTTCCCAGTACCCACATCAGGAGCTTCCAACCACATGTAACTCCAGATCGAAGGTATCTGGTGTCCCCTTTAGATCTCAGCAGGCACTGCACTCACAAGCTCAAATCTATACATCATTAAAAATCAAATAAAATCTTAAGAAAAGAAACCCAGGATGGTCCACCGATGCTTCATCAATCACAGACACCCACACTAACATTCCGCTCCCCATCGGGACTTTTCCAGAGTGACTCCCACTGGCTGAAGGGAAGCTGTTTCAGGCCTGTGCATTTTCCCTTTAACTTTGAGTAATGCAATGAAGGCTGAATTTTCAGAGACTAAAACTGCTAATTAGGAAGCCAGGGCTCACAGTTTCCAATGGCTGAATGTTAATGAGGTCCTTTTCTTTCCCATCTTTGGGGAACACAGTCATCATTTCCATTACTGACCCCACACAAGGAGTGTTGACTATGTAAGCTCTCGGGGTATCATCAATACCTCAGAAACCGGTGTTAGCTAGAAGGACTTAAGCCATGTGTACTGCCTTCGGAAATAAAATTCCTTTTACCCCTGAGTTAAGTTGATTACTCAAACTCTGAAAACTCCTCCCTGCCCCCACCTCCAGCCCACTCACATTTTCCTTAAGCTAAATGACTCTAGGAAAACAAGCAGGGCATTATACTTAGCTCCTTGGAATGAGATCAGTTCTAGTTTCAAATTCCCTTGTGGAACAACCCCAAGGCCCTAAGACCCTGTAAAAGTCCCCAGCTGCCTAACAGCTCAGAAAGGCCCAACTATGACAATAAAGCATTACTTAAGTAGCAGGGAGGGAGGGACACCCCCTAACTGGTCTTGTAGACATTAAGCAGGAGCAGGTCCACAAACAAGCCAGTCTCAGTCTGGGCTGTTCCCTAGAGGTGGACGCCAGAACCGGGGCCTTCCTGCGGGGCTGGGCAGTCATTTTCTGCACCTGGCACCATCTGTACACACCCAGTCCGGCCTGCTGGCAGAGCAAGCCATGCAAACCGTTACTAATGTGGTGGGGTCAGTGGGGTTGGACCTGCAACAGGATGCCTATAGATTTCAAAGACTGGTTTTTCCTCCATGCCAGCTCATCAGTCTAGGTTGGAAAACAAGCATATTTTTATTTCACTTTTTTAATTAAAAAAAGAGCTTTACTTTTAAAGGTCTTCCTGTGAGAACTGCACACGACCAAGGTGCTGACGTTAGTGCAGCCATAGCTGTTCAGAGCATGAAGCTAACTCCTGCGTCCTTTGCCAAAATTCAGAAACAAGACCAAGAGGACAGCTTTCCTCAGACAACACAAGCCTTTAAAATAGTGACCCCGGGGCAACGGGTGTGCTTGGTTGCTAGCTAGAGCAGGTTCAGGTGTTAGCACTAGGTTCAACCCAGCATGACATAACCCAGGCTTGTTCGCACACACCTATAATCCCGGGACAAAGGAAATGGAGGCAAGAGGATGAGAAATGCAAGGTCATCTTCTCACTATCCAGTGAGTCAACCTAGGATACATGAGATCCTGACATAACTAATGAATTAATTAGCAACACCAGAGAGGGACATCACAGGAAAAGGTTCAAAGTCAACAGCCAGTCCTAGGGGCTGTGTCTGGAAAGGAACAGCCAAGGCCTCCTCCCAGGGGCCATATTGTGTGAGCCTGGGAAGTGAAGGCACAGCAGAAACTTGACCTAACTAGCCAGGATAATTCATCCATCAACTCTGTCACTCATTATCAACTGCCTATCAAGTACCTTCTACATGTGTGCTGTCTGCCAAGAGTTTGACACTCCCCCAAACTCCTTTTATTAAAGAGGAGACAGGGCTCTGAGGCAAACACAAATACACAGGCCAGCTAAAGTCAAGACTCATGAGGACAGGACCATGCAAATCCTACCTTCAAACTTCAGTTGGTAACAAACATTGACCAATTTGAAGTCATGTTGAAGTAATGAAAAAAAATTTAACTATGTAGTTAATTGTTTAAATACAATTTTTTGGTTGAGAAGGATCTCATGGTCAAAGACTGTACTCATTGCTTTGTAAAACACCCCATTGTAGCTTTTAGGATACACCATGACTCAAACTCATATAGTCAAAACCCTAAGAAGCAGTCAGCCGCAACATTAAGGCATGACTACACCCTCTGGAGAAACTGGATTGTTTACAATAATTAAAGGTTTAAAGAAATTTTGTGATAAGTGACCTCATTCTCTTAGCCTTGCTTAGATATCAGTTTCTCCACTTAAAACCTTAACAGGGTTGAAATCAAGGTAAAGAAGTAGGAGTCAGGGAAATTCGTAAGCCAAAATGCAATAAATAATGTCTCTAAGCAAGATCACCTTCCTTGGAAAAACTACATGCTTGCTAAGTGGGCTGAGAGATTCGTGGGCCTGGCATGGCTATTTGGCATAACTGGAGAAGTAGGTTTGCTTAAGTTCACATTGAGTAATTTATCCTTCCCGTTTTTCTAGCCTCCAGGCAACCACAGATAAGTTTGGGCCGACCTGGCTCTCAGCACAGCTGCTCTTCCCAACTCCAGCCCTTCCACACACACTCACCCAGCATCCTCTAAGAGGAACTCATTCAATCTCTGCAATCTCTGAGATCCTTAGATAATTCCATATCAGAGAAACACTGTTGCTTCCATAGCAGACATAGTCTCGGCCTCGAAACTTCCCATCTGGATATCACAAGAAAAGTAAGCGCAGACAGCAAACAGGAACATTCCAAATGCGATCATCTGGCTGGACGTGGCGGTGCATGCCTGTGATCCCAGCATGGAGAATGTGAGGGCAGGAGGATGAGCAGGTCATCCTCCTACATCACCTACATGGCCAAATTCAAGCCTTGGCTATTTAGGGACTCTTCTCAAAAGGCCAAAATGAATACATTAACTAAACCAGAATGGTCTGCAGTACCTTTACCTCATCCTGGGAACTGAGGTATACCACAGGAATTCTCAGCCCATTTAACTGGGAAAACAAACAACCTCCCATTCCTGAGTAGCTTCTTTGGGTACTTCAGAAACATCACTTTTATCAGGCCTAAGTTCACGCACTAGGTTCATAGTGAAAAGCTTTTGTGACTCCCTTATATTATATTAGTCACCCACCAGGAACTCCTCTTCTTGACAAAAACTGCCTGTTCCACTACCCAGCATGCACCTGCATTTCTCTCTGTCTGGTTCAGCTAGTGAGAGAGATAAGAATCTAGACAGGGGCTTTTATAGTGCTGTACCTGTAACCTGCCTGAACCACCAACTGGCAAACATTGTCTCGGCCTTCACTCTGCAGGAATCCAGGATATGGAAATAACCATGCAGACCCGTGCTTTTTATTTTATTATTTTTAATTGTGTGTACATGTGTGCTCATGCCTACATGTGTGCACACGAGTGCAGGTGCTCAGAGAGGCGAGAAAAGAGCATCAGATCTCCTGAAGCTGTAGTTACAGGCAGCTGTGAGCCAGTCAACCTGGGTGCTAGGACCCAAGGTCAAGTCCTCTGCAAGAGGAGTGGACACCCTGGGTCCCTGTGTCATCTCTCCAGCCCCAGAAGTGTGCCCATTAACAGCAAGTCCACTGTAGAAGCAGCAAGCATAGCAACCAGAAAGTAGGATGCCTAGATAGTAGAATGTGAAATCCTTGAAAAAGCTTAAAAATATTGTGTCCAAAGCATGAACATAGCAAAATAACAAAAACATGACTTTAGGGCTCATAGAGGGAAAAAATCTGTACAAACAAGTTCAAGTGGAGATGGAACCCGCCACATTTCTCAACAGCCCAGCCACCATGAATGAGAAAGCAGAGCATCACCATGCAAGACAGAAGCCTCTCCTATGGAGAGCACCTCATTGTCCAAAGGGCACAGGGAGATCTTGAGATTTACAAAGTTCTTCTGTTTTTAAATGTCTGAGCATTTGGTTAGACTTCATCACCCTTTTACTAAAAGGCAGAGTTTAAGACTTAATTTCTTATCAGCTATTACTAAGTGTGACTATTAAAACATGAACTTGGGACAAATTTATAGCTTAGTGTCATTGTGAGTTCAGTATGTTCAGGGTCTTAAGTTTGATCTCTACAATAAGAGACAGACAGACACAGCCTTCTAATAAGGAAAGAAAAACTCTGAAGCCACAAACACACACACACGCACAATGTATATATTCTACATATAGAATACACATATACAGAAATAAGACACTTTTCTGACCACTTAGATTCTATTTGGCTTATAGATAGTTTAAATAATTTATTTACTTTATATACATTGGTATTTTTCTTACAAGTATGTCTGTATGGGGGAAATCAGATCCCCTGAAACTTGATTTACAGACAGCTGTGAACTGCCATGTGGGTACTGGGAACTGAACCAAGGTCCTCTAGAAGAGCAGCCAGTGCTCTTAACTACTGAGCCATCTCTTCAGCCCCCACTTATCAAGATTTTTAAATAAAAACCTCCACAGAGCCCTCAGAACCAGGAAGAAGGAGGAGGAGGAGGAGGAGGAGGAGGA
>LOJH01009192.1:0-10015 GCA_001685095.1 Ellobius talpinus
TCAAGTAACTTATAAAGGTAAACCCATCAGACTTACACCTGACTTCTCTATGGTGGGAATGCAAACTTGTGCAACCACTTTGGAAGGTGAACCCAAAGAAAAACACGTTATTGGCATTTTATATATCCAAAGCCAGTAAAGGTTTCAGAATTCATCTGTTGGGTGTTTTTTTTCCTCTCTGTTCTTGGTTCGTCTCTTTTCCTAAGTCAAGTTGTATGTTTCAATAACCACTTATCTTTGTGTCCACATTTATCTCAGTTTAAAACATCCTTTTATTATTTCATTGGGATTTTACTCAGATACCTTTAATGATAACATGTAAAAACATGCAAATATTTTTCTTTAATCTTCCCCTCACTGGTATCATAGCTAAGATAGCATAGCATCTTCAAACACCATAGGACTCCATAGAATGTGCCTGCATTTTACAGCATCGCAGTATTGTCCTAGTCATCCTTTACGTCCTTAACACATCTGGAATTTACTCTTGCGTACGGTGTGAGGTAGGGATTGAATATTAGTTTTTAGCTCTTTCCCATTTGCTAATTCTAATACCATTTATAGAGAAATCTGCTTGTTCAGTTATTTAGAGACTGTGCCCTGCCAGCATTGTCACTCTTAGGTATGTCAGCTGGTCCTTGAGTTGTGTTGGTCTCATCAGTCTAGAGCTATCACATATTCCTTTACTTATTATTGCTAGGTGATAGTATTATTTAGTAAAAGAAACCCATTTACTTCATTTAAAAATGCTTTATTGCATGTTATCTAATCATTATTTTAGAAAACCCCACAAGATGGATTAAATGGATGTTATTAATATTTAAAAGAGTTTGGAGATAATATTTTAAGTCATACAATCCAATGAGCTTTTGTCTCCAGTTCAATCATTTTTATTCCCACTAATATAATTTTATAGAAAACACACAAACCATGTGAGCTAGGAATGCCAAAATAAATTATGTATTTAAAAATACCTTTCTCTGTTCTGATTTATTCCTTTACCCATTCTTAATATGCTATGTCAAGCCAGGCAGAAATATATGATTAGATAACTATCATTATCTGGCAGAATAAAATACATCTTATAGAAAAACAACATTTTCTTCTAAAATTCAATGATTTAACATGGTTCGAGTTAAACAGTCCTGACTATGGGGCATCAATATGAAGACTGTAATCATTAAACATGTTGGGATGGGGTGATTGAGTCCACATGTCTAGGTAGGCTAGTTGTGTGCACATGTTGGGGTGGGGTATTTGAGTTCACATGTTGGGGTGGGCTGGTTGAGTACACATGTTGGTGTAGGGTATTTGAGTTCACATGTTGGGGTGGGCTGGTTGAGTTCACATGTTGGGTTGGGCTGGTTGAGTTCACATGTTGGGGTAGGCTGGTTGAGTTCACATGTTGGGGTGGGCTGGTTGAGTTCACATGCTGGGGTGGGCTGGTTGAGTTCACATGCTGGGGTGGGCTGGTTGAATACACATGTTGGGATTGGGTATTTGAGTTCACATGTTGGGGTGGGCTGGTTGAATACACATGTTGGGGTGGGGTGTTTGAGTTCACAAGTTGGGTTATGGTAGTTGAGTTCACATGTTGGGGTGGGGAATAGAAACAGGAAAGTGAGAAATTGTAAAATGTTCTGATGATGAAAATCAAGTCCACTGTAGAGTCTAGAATACTTAGAATAATAAATGATGGGCTTTTATCCATCACCTTCCTGTCTGGACAACTCTCTTGGGCTCTCAACAGGGTCTGGATGAGTTCTCTGAGCCTGGTTGCTAGTTCTTGACCATTCTGTGAGAGCAGAACTTTGGCCATTGATAGTCACTGATAAATGGAAGCGGTCTCTATGCTATGGTGCTATTTCCATGGAAGCCATGGTGTTCTTTGAGTAGAGTACCTTACTTCAGTGAGCCAAAGCAGTGGCCAGGCAGGTGTGCAGTCAATGTTTCGGCATCTGTGGACAGTCTGAAGCCCCTTTCTTCACATTTTTTCACAGTCATAGACTCTACCCTCTTTGATACAAACAACAGTTACAAAGACCTGTAGTTTTATTATTGATGACAGTGGGGCAGGTGAAGGAATGACACCATTTATACAGCTGCGAAACCAGAGCGAGCTAGGTCTTGAATATCTGTTTCATGAGAACCCAATATGCCACCCTCTTACCTTCTCTGCTAACATGCCTACATTAAAAAAACTGCCATGGTGTGAGTAACATTCTCTCTTAATATGAAGACATCAGAGTGAGAAAAGATGTTCTGTCTCCTGGGTTTTAATGCGTGAACTTTTAACTTCAAAGCATTTGTTTGATGTTTAATTCCTATAGGAACCCTAGAATCTTGGTTAAAGAACAGCTTCTCAGACTTGACCACACCCCTCATCAGGGCATCTCAAGATGGAGTAGGGCCATTGCATTGCTAAATGCTCTGATGAGGCTGTGGTTTCAGCAGCTGGAGCCATAGGTTGCCATCAGTTTCTAGTTCTCTGAATCCAAGGCACTCCAAGGGCAATTATGATGGACTAACAGCATGGTGTCTGCTGTCATGTAACACACTGACTCTGATTTTCTTGCTCTGTGTCACTGGGGTTGGGAATGAGGTGTCTTCAAAGTACCCATATCCTGTTGCTCTCCTGCCCAGAGACTTGATGTCGTAAGCACAGAGTGTGGCCTGTATTGAGGTTTAAAATATTCCCCAGTTGACTAATATGTAGTTGAAGTGAAGAACTGTTGGCTCAGTATGAGAAGCGGGGAACAGATTTCTGTGTGTGGCAATGGAAGAACCTCCACGTGCCATGGTTAGATGAGTTGGCTATGAGTTTGGAGGCACAAGCTGGGCTTGCCTGGTGAGGAGATTGCAGAAAAGAAGATTGCTTAAGAGTATCTACCATTTCTGAGGGAAATAAGGAGGGCCTGGGTCAAGCCTCAAGGAACGGATGGGGTAAACAGAAGTTTAGGCTCTATAATTGGCTACATCTACTATGGTTCACTATGAGGAGCACGGCAGAGAAGGGGTGCCTGCTCAGCTTCTGGGATGGAAGGCAGAAGGGTGGGGAGAGCTTGGTCCACCAGGGACCTCCCATGTGGCAGTGGTCATATATGACGATAACGGAGATGCGAAACCCCTCCTATACCGTGATGCTGTGGCTGTGTAGCATACAGTACAATGCACCGCTCACTTGTTTGTTGTGATAGTGTAAACAGACACACCGAGAATCCCGTCAGGGAGAAGTCAAGCACATATAATTATGTGCAGTGTANNTTTTTATCATTACTTCAGAATGTTGTACTCTTCCTACTTGTGAAGGAAAAGTTTACTGAAAAATAACTGGTGTGGTATGACAGAGCGGGCTCCTACCTCTCGTGGCCCACATGTCTCCTGAATGGACCAAGAGACCTGTTGAGTGCTTGACCCAGCCCCTTCCTCTTTATGTAAATGCACTCTGTTCTTTGTGCCCAGGTGTCTGGTGTCACAATCTTGCCTCTCTGCCCTTAAGAGCTGTGTGCCTTTTGCTGTATTCATCCTGACTGTATTAGGATGCATTTCTGTATGACTTCAGACAATTTATTTGACTCCTCCATGTACATCTAGTGGTGTCTCCATAGCCAATGGTGTCTCCTATCTGAGAGTGTCTTCATATCTGATGGTGTCTCTGTATCTAATGGTGTCTCTGTGTCTGATGGTGTCTCCATGTCTGATGGTGTCTGATGGTGTCTCCATGTCTGATGGTGTCTCTGTGTCTGATGGTGTCTCCTATCTGATGGTGTCTCTGTGTCTGATGGTGTCTCCTATCTGATGGTGTATCTGTGTCTGATGGTGTCTCCGTGTATGATGGTATCTCCGTGTCTGATGGTGTCTATGTGTCTGATGGTGTCTATGTGTCTGATGGTGTCTCCGTGTCTGATGGTGTCTCCGTGTCTGATGGTGTCTCCGTGTCTGATGGTGCTCCACCTCCCTAGTATATGGTAAGCGCTCAAATATTAGTTATGAGTAACAGTTTTATCTTCCTCCTTCAAACATTTTCGGTCCTTTATTCCCCATCCTATGAGACTACAGAGATGCCCAATGGAGAAGTGCCTGGTGTGTAAGCATGACAGCCAAGCTCAGTTCCCCTGACTGCACAGAACATAGACAAGATGGCACATGTCTGTAGCCTCAGTTCAGGGACGAACCAGGCAGATTACTGGGATTACAAGCACAGGCTTCCATGTCCACCTTTTAAAATGTGGGTTATGGGAACTGAACTCAGGTCCTTACGATTCCAAAGCAAGCACTTTACCAACTAAGCCATCTCCCCAGCCTCCCATACATTGAATTTTGTAACGGATTAATCTACAGGGTTGGAAGATCTTCCTCTGCCAGTGAGTCTGCGTTAGGGAAGGCTCTCTTGGCAGTATGAGCGGTGTCTTCTCTGGAATCACAGTAGTGCTTGCTTTGCTAGATCCACTTGCTTCAAGCCTGCAAGCTGTATGTCAAGGGATGGTCAGTCTGACTTGTGTGCGTTTGAGCTAAATCTACCATTGCTGTCTTCTCAAGCGGTGGTTACTACCCTTTACCTCAGGAGTGCACTCCAAAGCCAAACATATGGATGAGAGAGCTTCTCCTTCCCTCTGTACTGATTGGCTCTACTTACAGGAGGCTCTTGTAAGACCTTGCTGTACTCAGCTTGCTGCCAATAGGAAAGAACTTTTAAGAGGTTTGAGCTATCCTTAAAACTCAGGTTTACCTGCTTCTCTCTGTGTCATGGTGTCGCCTTGAGCTCTGGGCCCTAGGTAAGACTCTGAATTTTCACAGACCCTTAAACATGTTGCTTTTCACTGTTGTGACCAAATGCCTGAGGAGGTCAGCTTAGCAGGGAAAGGTTATTCAGGCTCTCAGAGTCACGGACTTCACTCTGCCATGGCTTGGCTGTGGCTCTGGGATTTTGGTGAGACAGAATTTAGCTATGCAAAGCAAGAGGGAGGCCCAAGTTACTAGTTGCTCACCTCACAGCAGTCAGGAAATGTGGAACAAGACAGACAGACAGAAGAGAGCTCACTTGAGGGCTTAATACCCCTTAAAAGACATGTCTCCCACTTCCTACTCAAGGGCACACCCTCAGTGACCCACTTCCCCAAAGTAAGCCCCATTCCTAAAGCTTCTACTTCCTCACATAGCTCAATACACTATGAAGTTATTGGTCGATCCATCCATTAAGGAATTTACCATGTGATCCTACCACCTGGCAGAGTTCCACTGAACACTGCTGACTTGAACCCTCGATTCATTTCAGATCCAAAGTCAGTTCATGGTTATCATCTTTAGACTAACAAATAAGTTTGCTTATTTGTTCAGTCGGAAGATATTCATAGAACAAGTGCTGTGTGCGGAGAACAGAAGTGCTGGGAGATGCCCAGTAAGAGGAGGGACACACAAGTCCCTCCCTTCAAGTAGCTCACAGCCTGATAGAGAGACAGAGCAAGTGCGTCCACAGATGAGTTCAGGGCATGAATGGGGAGCATTGAATACTGTCTGAGACAGTGGTGAGAAGACATAACAGAGACTGAGCAGTCATGTGGGTCTCTCTGAAGATGCTAATCCAGATCTGAGCATTTGGGGGTGTGGAGGAAGTAGCTTGACTGTGCAGACAGCGGCTGGACTGCTGGTTGTGTTCTTGTTCCTGGGCAGTGTTGTTTGGATTTCTGTAGTGACTTCAGTCACTTTTAGGTCCTCCTTCACCCCTTATAATTGGCTTTAAGAAAACTACATGTCTTTATGCAGCTCTCCTTTAATGCACAGCTCACGGGTCTCTCCTGTGTCTCTTGGGGTGTTTCATCTATGTTAGGCACGGTGGGCTCTTCTGACATTCTTTCTTCCTAGCTGGGTCTTTATGTGGTATGTTTGTGTATCTTGCTTGTCTCACCACCTTCCTGGCTTTCCTTTTGCCCATGCACATGCTGAATATTTTGGTCCAGATCTTTATTTCCTCTCCATCCGCACAGCTTAATTCTGCTGTCTTTTCTTGACACTAGATTCCAGAATTATTTCCTTCTCTCCAAACTCTAAACTGAGAATTGGTGGACATTTGCTTGTCTGAGCTTCTGGGGCTTGAGGTGGTGGATGGGGGCTGATAGAAGATATTCTGAGACTCATAGATTGTGCCGAACCCCTGATCCAGGGCTCACCCTGCCATCATCCAAGGCATGTTTTAGACCACAGCCCTTTTCACAGTGGAGGCCAGGAATGCCATGATCAGCCTACTCATTTCTCCTCCACAACTCTAGAAGGTTCCATGTTGACTCTTCAGGTGACATCCACTCACCTTAGTCCCTGTCTTCTCTGCGAGGTAGCAGGTAGGGGCTGCAGGTGGAACCTGTGGCTTACGCAAGGCTTGCTGTAGTCTTCCACTGCTGCCGCTCACACGTTAATTTTGAAGTAAATTGAGTGTTGCAAGTCTTAACTAGGTCTCTGTATGTGATTTTTATATTGTTTTTAAATTTTTACTTTACTATCAGGTACTTGTGTAAATTTTCTTTTTGACATAACTTCACGTCTTTATCCCCACATACTCCCTTCTAAAAGACTGTTATGGTTTGGCTGGGGATTGGCTTTGCAGACTCTGAGCTTGAACACCTGGTTCCTAGGTGGTGCTGGAGTTTGGAAATCTGTGGAACCTGTAGGTGGGACACCCTCACCTGAAAACTGGGTCATTAGGGGCAGATTTTGAAATTGCAGCCCAGACCTACTTCTTCCTCGCTGCCCTCCGCTTGCTGACTGAGGACACAGTATGATCCACCCCATGTTCCTACTACCCTCCCTGCCTTTAGGAACTAGCTTCCGTCTTAACTCTGAGATAAATAAACCCTTCCTTCTTCAAGTTGCTCGCTCTTAAACATTTTGTCACAGTAGCAAAAAGTAACTAATACAGATGCACCCCGCATTCCTCGTGGGAAGTCACTAATACAGATGTACCCCGCATTCCTTATGGGGAGTCACTAATACAGGTGCACCCGCATTCCTCGTGGGGAGTCACTAATACAGATACACCCCACATTTCTCATGGGAAGTCATTAATACAGATGCACCCCACATTCCTCATGGAAAGGACTTGGAGATGCAATAAGATTGTGAAAGGCTCTGTGGCTAAGGTCTTTGTGAGGTATCAGCATTATGTGGTAATGTGTCAAATGGGAGGGGATGGAGAGCATGCCATACTTCAGGAGAACCTGAGCATGCAGCAAGCTCCAAAATCCTTTATGGTGGGCCAGCAGTGTCTTAGTAGGTTAAACAAAACAAAACAAAAAACAAAAACAAAAACTTGCCACCAAGTCTGATGAGATGAGTGTAATCCCAGAGAGTCAACTCCCACAAGTTGTCCTTTGACCTCCATGTGTGTACCCACCATGGTGCATGTGCGCATGTGTACACACACACACACACACACACACACACACCTGTGCTCTGGGTAGCCCCTTGGCAAACCCCTGTCCTCTTTTAGAGAGGCACACCGTTCACTGTCTTCAGATCTGCAGTTTATGGTCTGTCTTCACCTGCTGCCACCCAGAGGCAGGTATCAGAGGAATAATCTTGACTGCTGTCAGCACCGTGGCTTTGTTTCTCAGAAATATGGGCTTGGAGCCTTTTGTCCCCCACTGGCTAGAACAAGGAGGACACTGTGATGGTGTCATCTGACCCAAAGCCCAGCTTGGACCTGTGTATGCACTGTAACTGTGTGTAGCATCCAGTGAGACTGCTAAGCACAGGCATGCATTCCTGCTTATCTGCCCCTGCTGGCTCTTACCGCCTTTATCCTGGGGTAATTATGGCCCCCACCTTTCCATTGTGAGCCTCTGGGAGGCAGAGGGCTCATCTCAGTACCTCGTTTGATAGATCCAAAAGGAAATTCACAAAAGAATAAAGAACCAAGGTAACGTTATCACCTCATGCCTCCTTGGGCGACACTGCTGCGGCAAATCCTTACATAGCCTGGCCCTCTGGCCCTTCACATGCTCTCTGATTTTCTCCAAGGGACGGAGATGAAATCTTGATGACTTCCTGAGCTGCCCTGCTCAGAGTGGTTTCACGGGTCACGGCTGAGCTAATCTGGGGAGAGCAGATCAAAAGTGAAAGAAGTGTGTCTAGAGTGAGCTTGTGACTTAGAAGTTTGAATGGTGTGTGTGTGTGTGTGCGTGAGCGCACAATATATGTGTGTGTATTCTGAGTATTCTGCTACTATATTTTTATGTGAGTCCCACAAGTGCAGGTAAGAAAAATAGAGTTGAAAGCTATTGTTGCAGGTAGCTCCCAAGATACAACAGTGTGTTCTGTGTGGAATAAAATTCTGAGTGAGCTCAGAGTGGGAGCAAGCAGAGAGAAAAGGGGTGGCGAAGACAGGTGTAAACCATGTGTGTTTATGTGAAAGTAGACTCCAAACAGTTTGGGAAACAGAGGGGACCAACAGGAGGGGGAGGAGAGAAAGAGGGGTGTGAAGCAGATGGCAGAATAGAAACAACATACAGTACACGCCTGTGTGGAAATATCCCTGTATTACATGGTACTGTGTGTAATAAATATACACAACAAGGCTTTAAAAACAGAATGGCTGCTGATAGAAAGTGTAAGGGGAGAAACAAACAAAAGTGATCTAGAAAGCAGAGAAAGGAGGTACACACAAGCGCACGCGTGCATGCACACACGCACACACACACACACACACACACACACATGAGGGGTGGCAGAGACAGGTGCAGGGGAGGCGTGGGCAGGTTTCCTGACAGTTCTTGCATCCCTGTGAAAAGGACCCCCATGTTAGGACGATAATAGATGGGTATGTCTCTGGAACCTGTCTCGCACACGTTTCTGCAAGCACACTGCGCAGTCAGACCCTTAGAGGACAGACTACTGCAGCTGAGACAGCAGGACAGGAAACCCTAGGCCAGCAACACAGTCTCCTGGCCCCACTGCGTGTGCTGATTATAACTAGAGACTTCTAGGATGACATTCTACACCGGGTCTGAGAATTTTGGAATATAAACATATTAAGTATATGGCAGCTTAGAGATAGATAAAGTCATTCTATCTGGAGAGGCAGGCAGCAGGTAAGTTCTGTGAGTTCAAGACCAACCAGGTCTTCATAGTGAGCTCTGGGACAACCAGGCCTACTTAATGAAACCTTCTTGATAAACAAACAAATAAGACCATGTTTCTTTGTGTTAAGAGAATGCATTTTAGCTTGAAACACATTTGGGCCCTACAATGACAGAGTGTGTTTGATGATCAAAAATTCTCTATCTGTATATGTATGCATGCCCCTATCTCAGGGTAGCATGGGGTAACACTTCTTACAGGCACCTTCTAGAAGATTCTAAATTAGCATGATGAACTTCAGCAATAGATTGAATTTAGGACTGGTATCTAGTTCACCCTAATTTTTTCTCCCCTTCAAGGCTTTCAGCAGTTTCCCATAAGGTAGCTGAGATGTCATGCTGGTTCTGGGGTAGGGACTATTAGAACATGGGTCTGTACATTTAGGCTAGATTTCCATATCCTGCATCAGGTCACACGTCCCTGCAACTCTCTCAAGGACAGTTAAAGAACTGCCTTTGATGTGGCCCAACATCAACTCCTCATTTATGACCCTACCCAGTACCTGACTCCTCCATGGTCATTGTCACATACATTGTGTTGAATGAAATCATGTGATGTGAAACTTCCTGTCACCCCTGAAAGGTTCTAAGAAATCAGATCTTTCCTTTGTTCTGGGGTTGCTCAGGAACCTCCTTGGGGGAGTTTACTTGGGTGCTATTTTAAAGACTGCAACCTGAAAATACTCCTCTGGCCTCTACCACTCATTCCTCCAGACTTTAATAGGAAGCTTCAAGTTTCTCTTACATGTTAATGCTCTCCTTCCCACCTCAAGGCCCATTTGTGGCTATGAGACCCAATCGTGACTATGATACCCATTCATGGCTATGAGGCCCAATCGTGGCTATCAGGCCCAATCGTGACTATGAGACCCATTTATGGCTATGAG
>LOJH01009192.1:10083-21234 GCA_001685095.1 Ellobius talpinus
TGGCTATGAGACCCATTCGTGGCTATGTGATCCATTCGTGTCTATGAGACCCATTCGTGGCTATGAGGCCCATTCATGGCTATGAGGCCCATTCGTGTCTATGAGACCCATTGTGGCTATAAGGCCCATTTGTGTCTATGAGACCCATTGTGGCTATGAGGCCCATTTGTGGCTATGAGGCCCATTCATGTCTATGAGACCCATTGTGGCTATGAGGCCCATTCGTGGCTATGAGGCCCATTTGCAGTTGAGACCCATTTTTGTCTATGAGACACATTCCTGGCTATGAGGCCTTATGCATGCACAGTGGGCACCTTGCTACTGAGCTATCTCCCCAGGCTGAAATGTCCCTGACCTCTGTATCTGAGCCACATTCTTGGCAACCTGACCAGGTGTCGGTCTACTGCCTTCTGATGCCAGTTTTCCGCAGGTTTGCTGTTGCGTGTGATCCTCAGAATATGCTCCAAGACTTCGAGTTTGTTTCTGACTCATTGACATCCCCCACTTACTACCCTGTGATCCTCAGAATATGCTCCAAGACTTCGAGTTTGTTTCTGACTCACTGACATCCCCCACTTACTACCCCGCTCTCCAAAAATGCTTTCTCTGTTTGCCTGATTGGCCCACCCCTGCATCTAGACTAGTCCTGCAAGCATCTGGCCCCCATGGTGTTCAGCTGGCTGGTGCCAGTTATTCCTGTATGTCAGTGAGGCTGAATGAGAGAGTAACTAAATGCAGGGTTCACGTCTGCTGCAGCTCCACCCATTTCTCTGAGGATGTCATGATTTCATTTTTCTTTATGGCTGAAAGAAGCTTCATTGTTTACACACTTGCATTTTCTTTATCTGTTCCTCTACTGGCAGATGTCTGGGCTGACTCTGTTTCTTAACTATTGTGACTATGGCAACCATAAACACTGGTGGGTGAGTCTCGGGAGTTCTGGTTTGGAGTCCTTGTGTCCCTAAGAGTGGTAGAGCAAGGTTGCATGGTAGTTCCAGTTTTAGGGTTTTGAGAACCCTGCATGCTGCTTTCCACAGTGGCTGCCCCAGTGTGGGTGCACTCAGTGTGTCTCTTGCCAATTCCCTGGAAGTGTTTATCAGGTCTAAGGAGTTTCTGATCTTTAACATGCCCCAGGCTCTTTTAACAGCTCAGCTCCAGCTAGGATGCTGCTCCAGCTAGGATGCTGCTCTAGCTAGGATGCTGCTTTAGCTAGGATGTTGCTCCAGCTAGGATGTTGAGCGCTGTATGGAGTGATAATCCTGAGAGCAAGCATCTTGCTCATGTATAAACGTTGCCATCTTACTTTCCAAAGCATTGCCTGGTGATCCTTTTAGTTCTGCTGAAATCAGCTGTAACACCCCCCCCCACTTCTACCTTCAGTTCTGTTAACTTGTGTCTTCTCTCTCACCCTTTGGATGGTTTGGCTAGCACATCATCATTCTTGTTTGTCTTTTCAATGAACCTACTCTTTGACTTGTGTTGATCTTTTAGTCTCCACTTCATTTTCTACCCTGGTCTTTATTTCTTGATGTCCACTACTTTAGAGTTTGGCCTATTCTTGTTTTTCTAAGATCTTGAGCTGCATTCTTAAGTTATTTACTTGAGATAGCTCTGGCTTTTAATTTTTTTATTTTATATGTATATTTTGCCTGCATGTGTATGTCTGTGCATGCAGTGCCGTGGACACCAGGACAGTGTTGGGAACCCATGGGATTGGATTCCAGGTGGCTGTGAGTTGCTGTGTGGGTGCTGGGAGTTGAACCAGGGTCATATGAAGGAGCAGCCATGCTGTTACCTCTAGCTGTCGCTCTAGCCCAGGGCGAACATTGATGGCTACAAGTGGTCACCTCCGAGCTGGCCCTGTTGTGTCCCAAAGGTTCTGCTAACTCACACTTGCATTTTTCATTTGATTTTGTGTTCTTCTCATTTCTTCATTGGCTTCACTGACCATTCAAAGTGTATTATTCCATCTCCAAGGGCTTTTTTATTTGGTGGTCTCTCTGGCTATTGATATATAGTTTTATTCCATTGTGATCTGGGAAGACACAGGAAATGATTTCACTTCTGTTTGTTCATTGACCTCCTCTGTGGGCTAGTGTATGGTTTATTTTAGAGAAGATTCCATTCCTGCAGAGATAATGCGTGTTCTGTATTTGTTAGATGGAAAATTCTGTAGATAATTGATAACTCTATTTTTATTAACTCTATTAAGTTATGTCTGGTCTCTTCACTGATTTTTAATTTGTGTGATCTATTTAAAGGTGAAAATGGGCATTAAATCACCCAGCATTATTGTACCATAATGTATATGACCGTTTATTCTCAGAAATGTTTATTTTATGACATTAAAAATCCATTGGTCACCTGGACGGTGGTGGCACGCGCCTTTAATCCCAGCACTAGGAAGGCAGGGGCAGGTGGATCTCTGTGAGTTTGAGGCCAGCCTGGTCTACAAAGTGAGTTCCAGAACAGATTCCAAAGCTACAGTTTTGAAAAACTGTCTTGAAAAACCAAAAAAAAAAGAGAGAACTTATTGGTCTTTGCCTATTGATTTACTATAGTCATATTTTCTTGTTAAACTTTTTTATTTATTCTTTGGAAAATTTTCATATAATATATAATTATCTTGATCATATTTACCCCCTCACCTTCAGCTTCTTCAAACCTTCATCCCCCTCTAACTTCATGTACTTTTTTTTCTTTATAATCCATGAGTTCAGTCAGAATTTCATACATGCTCCTTGGTGTACAGCCACACACCAGAGTATGGGCCATACTCCTGAGGAAATCTGTCCCTTTCCTAATGGCCATCAACTGCTAAAAATCAATGGCTATCTTTTTGATAGATAGTGGCTTGTTTTTCCTCTTCTAATTTCTGTTTGATGTCCGTTCTGTCAGGCTGATACCTATGACGTTCTTACCTTGTAAGAACGGTCTCAAACAGACACAAGTCTGACTGTGGTGCTGCGGTCTTGTCACCAGAGCACTTGGTCATCAGAGGAAGAGAGAAGAGGGGCTGACCAAGGCCAGCCTAAGAGATACAGGAAAACCTCATCTAAAAAACAAGGTGCTTGAGAGTGTTCTGTCATATCCCTTGCCTAGCATGTGCAAGGACCTACCTTTGATCCCCAGCAAAACAAAACAGAGAGCTAGGAAGCAAGCAAAATAGCTAAGCCAGTTTGTTTTCAGCTTCCATTCACTTTATCAATGGACTTCTGTGTTTTATCTCTTACTCTGGGGCTGTCTTTATCCATGAGATGTGTTTTTGGGAAACAACAGACAGTTGGATCTGGCTTTTTATCTGTTCAGTCAGTCTGCATCTCTTTATTGGACAGATGAGACCATTTACACTGAGGTTATTATTGGGGGGCCTTTACTAACCCCTGTGATATTTATTTGCTATTTTCTATTATTAATATTTTCTTCCCCTCTTATTGATATGTGGAGTTTGCTGGTTTGCCGACTGGAGGTGATGGATTCCTTGCTTGTCTTTATCTACTCCCCCAAGAAATTTATTCTTTTCTATGCTCCTTGTGATCGACACTGTCTTTTTTTCTCCTCTGTGAAAGTGGGTCTTTAGGTATCCTGGCTTGGTGGACATAACTTAGCTTGTATCTGTCTTTAAATGCCCTTATTTCCCTGCCAATTTCAAAAGATAGCTTTGATGGGTGTCACAATCTTGGTTGGCAGTTATTTGTGTTCCAGGCTTGAAATAGAGCATTCCCTGCTTTTGTGGCTTTTTGATTGCTCATGAGAGAGACCTGATATTATTTTAATGTTTCTCACTTTGTGGGTAAGTTAGCAGTTTTCCCTTAAAGCTTTTGACATTATTTCTTTCTTTTATGTTTTGATGAAGAGAGTCTAATATACTATACAAAGTTCTTCTCTGTTTGTGATTGTTTGGGTGTCTAAATGCCTTTTGGGTTTAGGTGTCCATTTCTTTATCTATATTTGGAAATTATTCATTTATTTCATAGAATAGATTCTTGATGGTATTAGTTCTTTGTTCTATCTGTGTATTCTTAGATTTGATCTCTTGATTATGTCATGGAGTCTGCACATCTTGTTTTTATTTTACATAAAGGCATACTCTATTCTGTCCTTAAATTCTTATCAATATTAACAATGTTGGGTACTTATTAGTCAATTAATAAGTTATTGGTTGTTATGAAAATGTAATATTGTTGTTTAACTGAATAACATAATAAATGCACTCACCTTTCATTCTGAGCCATTTACAGATGTTTTTTCTTAAATTGTGGCTAAATAAAAGGATATTGTTAGTTTTAGGCTGTAAAGAATAAGCAGTTTGTGGGCTGGAGAGATGGCTCAGCAGTTAAGAGCGTTTGCTGCTTGCTGCCCTTCCAGAAGACCAAGGTTCAGTTCCCAGCACTCAGCACCCACATGTCAACTGACAGCTCTCCGGTAACTGCAGTTCCGGGGTATCCAACACCCTCTTCTGACCTCCTCAGGTCTTAGGCATGCATGTACATACATGCTAGTCAAACAGTCACGTCCATAAAATAATAGATCATTTTTAAAAAAGAATAATCACTTTGTGTATGTGTGAGGAGGGAGGAGAAGAGCGGGAGAAGGAGGGAGAGTGAAAGAGAACTGGGGGGAAGGCGAAGCAGGAGATAACGAGCGTCACTTTAACGATGGCTGTTTGCCCCTCCTCCAAAGCCGTCACTGTGCCTTTGGTGACCCCAGATACCATGCGTGGTTTAGAAAATGGATGCAAGCATGAAAAATCAATCTGGCGACAAGTGTCAGCCATTTTACAGGCCCATGTAAACAAGTGCTGTGGGCTAAAGAGACGGTGCGGGAATCAAGAGTCCTTGCTACTTTCCTGAGGACAGGAGTTCCAGTCCCGTCACCTGGCCATCGTAAGCAACTCTGCTGCCTAGAACCCCTGCCTGTGCCAGCGGCCTCAGCGGCCTCATTTCAGAAATGAGACTGTAAAGGGACTATGAAACAAAGTCAGATGACGAACAAAGTCAAAATCTATCATTTAAAAAGATGGGGGTGGGGCATGAGCAAGATGGCTCACGAGTAGAGGCAATTGCCATCACGTCTGAACACCTGAGTTGGAACCCTGGGATCCACGCGGTGGAAAGAGGTGGACGTACTCTGACCTCCACATGTGTCCTGGGTATACATGTGTATGAGAGAGCAAGCACACAGGAACACAAGCATACCAAATAAATAAATAAATAGATAAACAAATAAATAGTAGATAATGCAATATAAGAAAAGGTAAAAAGATCGGGAGGAGGTTCTAAATATGATAGAGGTGTGTTATATGCATATACTAAAATTTCATAGTGAAACCCATTACTTAAGTAATTAGTATATTCTGACAAAAGGTTAAGCTATAAAAAAATGAATATTTCAGTATATATCTAGGAGACTAGTCAAGAAGAGTCAAAATAAAGATATGGCTAAGACATTGGGTTAAAGGAAGATACAGCTGTAGTATAGACACAAATACTCTTGTGCAAGCACAGCATGGCGTAGTGTGGACACGATCCCTCTTACAAGAACTGGATCCTAGTAGATTTTAAAATTTCGTTAAATCATAAAAAATTTTAAAAGATCAAAATGGACTCAAAGAGACTGACAGACTACAGTCCTGTGGCTACGCATAAACCAAGTCAACAGCAAACAGCTTTTAAAATGCAGCAGGAAAGAAAGCAACCCTGGTGTTTGTTAAGTGCCATTTGATAAACTCACAGAGAGAAACATCCAACTTTAAGGAAACACATTCTGCAGACTAGGAAACAAGACACTGCCCTCACCACCCATCGTGAAATCAGCAGAGATTTGATATTAGGAATACTTTGAAAGGAAGAACGATAAAAATCTCTCCACAATATGCTAACTTCTTAACAGCAAATGCCTCTCACTTGTATATTGATATAAGAAAAAAGGAAAGTTGTCATTAAGCTGGGAATGCTAGAATGCAGGATGTTAGTGTTAACAATTTAGAGAAAAAGGAAAAAGCTACAGCAAGCATCCTTGTCAACGATAAAATGTCCAAGTCTTCCTTCAACATCAGAATCTAGAGACTAATAACCCACGTGCAAACTCCCATCAAGCTGCCGGCAGTGAAAGAGAGAGAGAGATCAATAAAAGGAATGAGGATTAGGAAGCGAGAAAGCCACATGCCCCTCTTCACAGGTGACATGGCACTCTGAAAATAAGCCAGTGTTCTGATCAGCAGGAGAATTTGGCAAGATTGCCAAGAGAAAAAAACATCCTAAAGTGGGCAGAGTATGTTTTTATACAATTAGAAACTTGATGTTTTTAGTTCTATCTTTTAATATAAAAACACAGACATACTGAAAGACAATAAAAATGTATGCACAGTTGATTTTTTTCAAGTTGATGATGATGAAAATTAATTGATATTTCAACCATACACAAACATAAATTCTGTAAATAAAAGAATACATTACACCTCTCACCAGGAAATTTGGTATTATCTTCATGACCTTTGTGTAGGTAAGGATGGTTTGTGGAGTTATGAGACGCATGAACCACTAAAGAAAATACTGATGGATTCATTACAATAAGTTTCTATTCATCTAATAAATCATTTCAAAGGCAGAAACTCATTACTCTGTTTAACCACACGTGACCAATACAAAACCAGTATTTTTAACCAAAAATACTAAAAATTAATACAATCTGAATTACTGTAATTTAATCAAGTTTTTAAGTTTGATAAAAGAATAAAAACCCCACTGAAATATGACGGGATCCTAAGTAAAATAATATCAAATGGCTTTTATCTGTTGATTAATATAAGACAAATTTTTTAAAGCTATTAAGCAGAAAATGCCCAAGATCCAAGGTTGCAAAAATCTTTTTTTTTCTAAAAACCAATATGAAGTTACAAATTATTTCATGGAAAAATGACCCAAGAGGATGTGTAGGTATTTCAAGGAAAAGCGGGTGAGTATCTTGCAAACACACGAGAAGCAGTGAGGCGCCCACTCTCCTGCTACTGTCTTAGTCTGACAGTAGCAAGTGCGCCTCAAGGCCTGGGATGGTGCACTTCAGTCTTGCTGCCGAGACACTGCTGTGCCATTGCTGTCTGAAACAAAGCCAGCATTGCTATACTTGAAAATGTGAGAGCACTCTAAGAACTCACCCTTGCTTAGGTTCAACGAAATATTTCCATGTATACATGGAGACATACAGAAGAGTTTTTGAAGCATGACGTCAAATGTAAACAAAGGAAAATAAAGACCATGAATGACCATGTCTATGTATTTATACACTATGCAGCAGTTATGAGAGAGTGATACACATGTAGTATGGATAAAATCTTGAACTCAGGCTAGGGAAATGGCTTAGTGGGTAAGAATACTTGCAGTGCTATCATGAGGGCCTGAGTTCAAATCTCCAGTACCCACATAAAAACCCAGGCATGGTTGCATGTACCTGTAACTCCTGTACTGTTGTGGGAGATGGCAAAGGTATCACGGGGGCTTGCTGGCAGCCACCCTAGCTCCAGGTTCAGTGAGAGACCCTGTCTCAGGGGAATGAGGCAGAGAGAGAATGAATTCCCTGCCCTGGTCACTGCACCCATGTTCATGGACATAGGCACTAGTACACACATATTATAGGATACAGGTGTTCACATGCAACATACATGTGTGTGCACATGCCACATGCACAAACATATCATACACACAACATACATGTGTCTTCAACAAATACACATGTACACATACAAGGCATGTATACACATGTGCATTTGCACACACACACATACAGACACACATAATATCAAGCTAAAAATAAAAAATTCACAGAGGTTTGGATGAAAAAAAGGGCTTGGTAGATCAGGCCTGCCATGTGCCTGTATGGAAAATCTGCACTGACCCCATTAACTATATAGCTAATCACTTAATAAAATAGAAAAGGAGGTAACAGAAGGACTATCAGGTCTCAAGCACCTTGCCAAATACAGGCTATTGCAGAAGGAAGACATGTCCCGGGGTGGAGAGAGAGGTACTACGGACTGGGAGGACACCTCAGGGTGGAATGCACCTGTTGAAGGGTGTGTCACCTGCCTGCTGCAGAGGCCCAGAACATGTGCAGCGTGAGATTTCAGAGATGCTTTGCTCATGGGTGCGCTTTTTCTTGTTTCCTTCCTTAGTGAAAGAGAACAGTGTCTGGGTTAGATGTTAAAGCTCTCCCCAAATCCTGAGTCTGTGGTGTGATGCTGGGAGCGGACTTCTTACTCAAGCTCTTGCTCTCCTGGAGGTTAGGGAAGCATCGTTGTGAGGAAGGGGGGAAATGAGGCTTGTGCATCATCTCACTGTTCTCGCTGTGGTTCTGCCTGGTCGGTGCCATGTGAAGTGTTCATACATCTAGACACCGTCTCGTATCCTTAGCAGTCCCACCTGGATCCACGATACAGCTCCTCTGCTGACAGCAGGTTTGACCAATAAAGCATGGTAAAGCTGGTGTGTGTGTGTTTCCAGCTGTTTTAAGAGTATAGTTTTTGGATGCTAGTCTCTTTCCACTTGCAATAAGACTGGACTAAGGGCTGGTGGTGCCAACTGGTGAGAGTGGACAGTCTAGCGTTGTTCCTACTCCCAACTGTGAACATTTGGGGACTCCTCAATTCCCTCAGCCTAGGTCAGAGAAGCTCTTGGTGCAGGGGACAGCAGAGGATGCAGAGCGTCATATCTGGTCCGAGTCCTGGGAGTCAGTGATTGCGAGTACTCACCAGGACATCTGTACGCTTAAGTGTCTGTCATTCCTAGGCCATGTGCCATGCGTGGAATATTGTTTAGGAAAAATACACATAACAGAGTTTCCATATTTGTGCCTTCATCTTCTGAGTAATCCTGTGGGTGGTTTGATGAGGAGTGAGCAAATCTACTTCTCTGCACGTACTTCAGGCATACCTGAGGCTTAAGCGAGTTGGTAACATGGTGGAAAGAACAGCTGTCAGCAGCTCACTTCTTTATGGTTCATAAAAAAATGAAAACAGAAACATTTTGTATATGGTTAATTTATAGATAGGTGCATGTTCAGAAGATCTACAGTGGCCTTGTAATCTTAATCTAATGCATTTTAGATGTTCTGATTCGGGGCGTACATTGGGTAATCATTAGAAAAATCCTTCACAGCATTTTCATACAGAAACGTGAAATTCACCACAGAAAACTTCAAATAATCTAGGACTAAAATTTATTCTGCCCCTTGGATCTATTTTTATGTCACCCCCAAATCCATTGTTAATAACAATGGAAGCACGATGTGCACTGGCAGAGCCTATGGAGTGGGCCCATGTAAACTCACACCCACATTTTCCCCTAATGTGTTAGGCTGCAATTGGGAATGGCTTCTGCAGCACTTTTAAACCAGGTTTCCTTTGTCCTTTGACATTAGTACCAGAGTTGCTCTAAATGACGGCTGCTTTGGGGGTTAAATTGTTGGTGAAGAAACAACCAGAACACGAAATTAGGGTGAAGCTTGCTGAATGGGTGACAGGTAAATCAATTCGGGCTGTATGCAAAGTTCTTTTATTATCAAACCACATTAGGTTTGACTTACTAGACAAGGAAAGAATGGTTAGTTTTTATTGCTGGCTAATATTTTGTGTAGGAAAGAGGAAATTCTCTGGTCAGTGTTAGAATCTCCACACTTCAAGTCTGAGGTGTCCTTATCTGTAATAGACGGTTTGGAGATCCAAGGCTCCTCAGAGTTCATTTGGTTCATTTTGTCCTAAAGTGCATTTCTTTCCCAATTGTTGTATCCTACACATTGTGTTTCTGATTTGAACTGCGCACCCGGGCTGTGGACACGTGCTCATGAATGTTGTAGCTTGTCTATTTGTATGTGTTCTTAGTATCTTTTCTAAGAAAACAGTCCCCGTGATTCCTGTGGCAAGGCACATGTGAGGTTTTTTTTTTTAAGCTAAAACAGCTGGGACAGCACTACTCTTAATATTGTTTTGAATTGCTTTTACCTACGCCCTATTCACAGCTTTTAGTTTCACATTGACAAGCCTGGCAAAGAAAATTAAACTTTAGGGGTAAAACACAAAACCAACCAGCCACACAAAAACCCAGCTGAATCACAATGTTTTTGAGATCAGGCGATATTCTCTGAACCCAGTTCACTCAACCGATTTTCTTCACGTGTCCTACAGAGGGTGAGCGGAGAGCCGCAGTCACCAAGGCCTGAGCCAGCAGACCCCTGCACAACGAGCTCTACAGAGTCCACTGCAATTAATGAGGGGAAGATTTTTTTCTAGTTTTTTTATTGAGCTATATATTTTTCTCCACTTTCCTCCCTTCCTCCCCGCTTCCTTCCTACTCTCTCCCATGATCCCTATGCTCCCAATTTACTCAGGAGATCTTGTCTTCTTTTTCTACTTCCAGGATGGGAAGATATTTTAAGGAGGAAGGGAGAGAGTCAGCATTCAGGAAAATACCAAATACAGCAGTTTGTGATAACAGTTAAGGCCCAAAGCTAATACAGAACTTTCTTCTTAATCCCCTTCTCCTTAATTCTAGGATCTAGGGGTCTTAAATTTGGATTATGAAAGTGAGAAAGAGTGGGTGTCTTATAGAGGGTTTAAAGAAATCACCTACAGAGTGGAGGTTAAAAAAAAAGTCCCCCGTGTGTTTTGAATTCTTTGAGACTATCTGTCCTGTACAAAGCTGCCTTTCTTCTCTCCTCAGCTTTCTTTGCCCCCCTCACACCCTTTCTTGAGTCTTTTCCCCCTTCCCAACCTCAAGGTGACCTGTTCCTCGTGGTGGGGAAGCGACTGCTGGAGGACCACCCGGCTGGCCCACCAATGCAATGCCCCCGTCCCGCGGGCACCCCCGTCCCGCAGGCTTCAGGAAACCCCCATTTAGAAAACGCTTTGTATTTTTGTTACAATTGTTCCCTCAGCCCTAGATGAAAAACACACAGGAACAATAGAGCAGAGTGAGATTTAAAATATCTGAATGCATAATAATTTCACCCAGACTCAAGAAGGAAAAAAAAATACCACTCCAAAGTAAATAACAAAAAACACTCCTCAGAATGTGTGAACCTAAATTTTGGTCACTTTGGGGAGCATTTTCTCTCTCTCTCCTTTCTTTCTTTCTTTCTTTCTTTCTTTCTTTCTTTCTT
>LOJH01009193.1:21749-33003 GCA_001685095.1 Ellobius talpinus
ATCCACCTGCCTCTGCCTCCAGAGTGCTGGGATTAAAGGCGTGTGCCACCACTGGGCTCACGTTAAGATCTTTATGTACTAGGCAAGCACTCCACCACAGTTCTGCCCCAGCACACCATCACAGGGGTTGTAGATCTGTGTTGGGCACTTAGTGCTCAGGCTCAATCAGAGGCCTCTGCTCTCCCCAGACCACCCTCACCTGGAGCCCAGACATTTTGTGGATGAGAAGGCGGTGAGTGAGAACCATAAGGACTACATGTTCCTCCAGTGCATCCTGTTCATCACTGAGGTGAGAGCCACAGCAGCCTCTGTTAGCCTGCCTCGGCTACCAGGACCTGCTTGCCCAGCTGCCAGCCTTCTCCCAGACCCGGGAGGACTCTTTCATTGTTTGGTTTGAGTTAGAGCTGCACTCTGCTGCCCAAGCTGGTCTTAAAATTCACAACAATCTTCCTGCCTCAACCTACTGACTGCTGAGGATTACAAAATAAATAGCACACTCAGTTCCCGCAGGGTTCTTGAGCTGATGGATTAAAGTTGTAAGTATTAGCTAGATTTGGTGACCTGCAGCAGGCCTGAAAGGATGGCAGGAATCGTCCATCAGTCCACCAATGAGTCTGTAGAGCCATGTGCTGTGGACTCAGGCTGTAATCCCTAGAGGAGCTGGAGTGATGGGAGTAGTTAGCTGTGTTTGTCTGTGCTTCAGCAGTGTGCTGGGGGTGACAGCAGGCAGCCTGTGGTGACAGTCCCTGGGCCCCATACCACCTGGCAGATTTCATAACTGGAAGGAAGCCCTTGTCTCACTAAGGCAGAATTCCCTGTGGTGTGGTGCTGGAACATTTCCCAAGATGGCCCCGGGACCTTGAACATTCATGGCCTTGGGTCCATGCCAGCTTTCTGGCTCATCAAGGTACCCACAGTGTCAGGGCCTTGCTTCTTGGAGTTGTTGGAACTTTTCATTCTTCCACCTATACCTGTAAACTCTCATCCTAAATTTACAAAGTCCTGTCTTCCTTCTCTTCCTGTGGCCACCTGCTGTCTGCTCTGTGGAAGTTCACACAACTCCTGCCCATGGACGCTACTCTTGGCTTCCTGGTCCTAGCCTCTGAGTAGGGAAGAGCCTGATTAGCAGAACCGACTCTTTACGTTTCTTCTGGTCAGCATTCGCCTCAGGCTTCTGTCAAGCTCCAGGGTCCAGAGGGGAATGACACATTTTTTCCAAGTCAGCAAATGGAGCCTGGAGTGATGGCTGAACGGCCATTACTTGGTTCTTGGAGATGTGCTGCCTTCAGCAGAGTGGCAGGCTCAAGGTCAGGAGGACTTGGGAGCAGCCTAGCTCACTGCCTTGAAAACCAGCTTTGCAGGACTCCTTAAGAGTGGAGTGTAGGGCTGGGGAGCTCTAGGATGAGGTGGAAGAACTAGATGGGGAAAAAACCACACATTCTGCAGAGCTTGCTGCTTGTGTCCAAAAGCCTAAGCTGTTCTTCCCTTGGCGGCCTGCCAAGCCCCTTGCGTCCTTGTCAATAATTCTAACAAGGAGACTAGCCAGGATGGGCTTTGGGGACTGGGAATCGATCCCATGCTAAGACTTAGCGTGTTTGTTTGTTTCTCCTGGTATAAAACCTCAAAAGCTTTCCCAAAGTTTGGAAGAGGATGCTGTAGAAGGTAGCCCAAAGTAACCACGAGGTGGCGCTAAAAGTGCATTGAACTCGGTGGTTTCAGGAACAGAGGTAGGAAGCGGGAGGGGAAGCTCTTTGGCTGTTTTGCACCTTCTCTGCGAGGCTTGGCTTTCTCTTGGTTCGAGGCTCTCGGGTCAGGCTCTGGTTGGTTGCTAGGCACTGTGGTAGCCAAGGGCCCTTTTGCCTTTGCTAGGTTGTCTGGTTGCTGTTGCAGCACCATGCTCTTCACAGATATTCCCCCGCCTGCCCCGTGCACTTGAGAGGAGTGCGCAGTGTGATCAGGGAGGGAGTGAGTGGCTTGGTTAGGACCACCAGACCAGCATCCTGGAAGTCTAAGAGGTGTTCAGGGCTCTGTTGCCTCTGTAGATCTGAAATCTCTACTGGTCAAATAAACGTAAGGAAGTTGGGAAGGAAACCATGTTTCTTCGCTGGGCCTGCTTTGATAGCTCTGGGCATGGCGGCGGAGGAAGCTCACCTTGCAGGGTTCATGCTGCTTCAGGAAATGAAGCCCTGGCGCCTTTAAGAGTCCAGGGCAGGCAGGAAAAGAAATTCAGTTTCAATCTGGCTTCTAAATTTGGAGTTTTGGGAAGGGAGGGATCAGATTTCAGCTGGAAGGGAAGGAGCTGACAGGAAGGCGCTGTGCTGAGCCTCCCCCACCCCGCCCATCCCCCTCAGTTACTGACAGAGGAACCATTTACAAAAGGCCGATTCTCTGGGGAGTGGAGAGGCAGGAACGCAGCGTCTGTGAGTAATTTCCTGCTCAATATGGCTGCTCTGACTCACACGATTCCCCGGGGGTCACTGCGGGACTGCAGTTGCTTGCTTGTTCTCGCTCTTTCTCTTCTCCCTTTGTGGCTAGAATGAGCTAATTTTTTTTTGTCTTCTCACCCTCGACTCCTTTTTTCCCCTCGTCCGTTTTTTTCTTTCTCTGAGTTGCAGAGCCTCCTTCTGAAGGACTTGTGAGACCTGAGGCACTCACTGAATGCCTGGGGGTGGGGTGCCTCTCTAGAGATGTGCTGGGCCTCACAACTCTTGCAGCCTGGTAGGCATCCTTTTCTGAAAGTCCCTGGCTGGTGAGCGAGGCTGGTCCCCTAGGCAGGACTCAGTATCCCTCTGTCTTGCCCCAGAGCCCTGGCTGAGCAGGCCCTTGAGCACCTGCTGTGAGACTTGGCAGTTGGCACCCTGATCCACAGCTCCCCCAGTCTGATGTCTCTGGCTTGCAGGTGTGCAAGATGAGGGTGGAGGACTGGAAAGACCGAAGGGGGAGTCTTTGTTGGAGAGCTGGGGTAAATCTCAGGAAGCTCAGGGCCCTGTAAACATTGTTTCTGGTCAAGGAGACTCCACAAATGCCTGGCAGAGAGTAGGGCTGGCTGGTGACTTCACCACTGGGGAGGGACCATTGAGACAGGCTCTCACTGGGGACTTTTGCCAGGGGAGGGAGAAATGGGGAAAATGGCAGTGTTTCTAATTTAAATCTAGAAGTTGCTCTTACTGAGGTAGAGACCTGGGGGAGTGGACCGGCACTAAAGTAGCCTGTGATGTCCCATAACAAAGAATGTTTGGGTTTATCCTTTCTGCTTGGACTATCCTATACCTCACCCCCCTTCCATGTGGAGCCTTTTCTGGAACCTTCCACTCACTAAAGTCCAGGTCTCTGCTTCTTGCCAAACTTAGTCGCTTCGCTTTTTAGAGTCTTTCTCTGTAGCCTGGGGCTGGATGCTGAGCCCTGTTCCCAACATAAATGCTACCTGTAAACTGGGAAGGCAGTGAGGAGGGCGTGCTGAGCTACATGGTTAATAAATACAAGTGTACTGGCCTTGCACTCTCAGTGGCAGACTCCACTCAGGACACAGGCTTCCCTTTCCTGGTGCTGCGGATCTGATGTCACAGGAACTGCTCTGGACTGGCTGCAGTGCTTCTCTGCCTTCCTGGGGTCAGGTTCTTGAACAAGAAGGACCACAGTGATGGACTCCGTGTTCCTGCTGACCTTGTCGCTCTGTTTCTGTCTGCCCTCCTCTTGACCTGTGCTGCTCTGGAGCTATAGCCTCCTTCCTGTCTACTATGTAGAGCCTCTCAGCAGGGCCCTCCACAGCCCCTTTCCCACCCTCTGAGGTCTGCCTGGCAGGTACAGATCAGGCACTGTACAGTGTGGGGAAGGGAGCCTGGCTGCTGTCTGAATGGAAACACATCTTACTCTCCCAGGGTGGAGATTTTGTCTTCCTAGGGTTGCTAAACTTGATAGGTATTGGGAATGGAGCCTCAGTTTTACAGTCTGAGGGAAAGAAAGGTAAGTGGATGATGTGGGCAAGAGAGGTTCCATTTTTTTCAGCAGTTACACACCAAGCCTCCTTCCCTTATCAGTGTACCTGCTCCCCCTGCCCTATCTCATGTGTGTCCTTACTGCAGGAGAGCAGGGGCAGACCCCCGGGCGGCCTCTGCTTTCTGCTTCTCTAGTCCTGGACTTTCTTTTCCAGATGAAGACCGGCCCCTTTGCAGAGCATTCCAACCAGCTGTGGAACATCAGTGCTGTCCCCTCATGGTCCAAAGTGAACCAGGGCCTCATCCGCATGTATAAGGCGGAGGTGAGTGGGGTCTGGCCAGCACGCCTGCCCCTGTTGTCCCTTAGTCCTGGTGAGTTCAGGACTGCTAGTTCTCTCTGAAACTTGGGGACCTCAGAACCTAATGAGACCTGCCTCAGCCTTGCATAGCGTAGGGATTGAAATGGCCCCTGCTGCTAGGGAAGTTGGGGACTCTCTTTCTACCTGTCAAATGGCCTGAAGCCCCTCAAAGCTCTGGTAACCTGAGTATCTCTCCCAAAGTGACTTAGGATGGGTGTGATCCTAGAGCTACCCAAAGCAAGCTATCCTACTATAGGAGGTAACTGGGAAGAGATAGGGTCCGGTAGTCATTGGCATTCTTTTGTGGGAAGGATATAGGTGTTTCCCCCTGCTCTCCACTCACAAATCTGCTGCTGGGACACTTTCCCTGCTGAAAGGTGCCTGCCCTTCCTAGTGCCTCCCACACTCTCCTCCACAGAAAGGCGGAGAGGACACCTTCTACCTGTCTCCACTGGCTCCTCCCACAGCTCAAGCATTCTAATCATTAGAAATATTTGTCTTGTGCCACCCCTTCTCCCCCTCCCACTCTCTAACACCCTCAGGTATTCTGCAGCTGCCCATCTCTGATTCTTGACATCATCCCTTCTCTTCTGTAAATTCAGCTAATTGAACTCAGAGCTCACCCCATCCATCAGAGACAGGACAATGGGGAAGGGTCTAGAGGCTAGCCAGATTTGGTAGTGTAAATGTTTCCCACTCTCCTGACACCCTTGGATTGGTCCTGAAAGGGTTAATAGAACATGGTCTGAGCTGGGCCGTGGTGGCGCACACCTTTAATCCCAGCACTCGGGAGGCAGAGGCAGGCAGATCTCTGTGAGTTCGAGACTAGCCTGGTCTACAAGAGCTAGTTCTAGGACAGGCTCCGAAGCTACAGAGAAACCCTGTCTCGAAAAAACAGACAACAAAAGAGTGTTAAAACCTGGTTAGAACATGGTCTGACCAGGTCTGGGCCTAGGCAGCTTTCTTCTGTTCTCTCTTTGACCCTCTTTCTTTAGACGTTATATCCTATGTTTAGGCTTCAGCCCATGTGCCTCTCATCTGGGAGATCATTCCTGGAGCTGCCTGGACTTCTTCCTGCTCAGCATGCCAGCTCCAGCACTGGGCACTACCCTTTGTCCTGTCTCCACAACCTTACTTCTCTGATTACCAGTAGGAAATACAGAAAAGACCGCCCTGCTGCTGGTCCCTCCACTGCTGGGGAACTGTCAGCATGGAGGGTGTGTATAGCTTCCCTCATATCAAAGACAGAACTCCAGCTGCCTCCTTGCTTAGAATCCCAAATGCTGGCTTTGTGTGTCTTCAGACCTGTCTTAATTCAGCTCCCAAGGGGAGGCCCAGCATCAAGCAGATGTGTAAGCTGAGGGAGGAGCAGATAGAAACAAGACGAGGGCAGGACAACAGGCCTTGGCGGCCTTGACCCGAGTTTTAAGTCCGAAGGGGCTGCTAGGTGTCTGTGGTTGTTAATGAAAGGTCAGTGGGACTGAAGACTGGACGTTTCACCTGGTGTATGTGGCAAGTAGGAGCTGGCTCCTGCCCTGGCTCAGGCCCCTAGGCCAAGACTGGATTTGTAGTGTAATTCACAGCTTGCTGACAGCAATGAGGACCTCAAAGTAGGACCCACTTCTTTTTGGTAATTTTTTTTTGGGGGGAGGGGGAAGCAGGGATCATGACAGGGTTTCTCTGTGTAGCCGTGGGTGTCCTGGGACATGCTCTGTAGACCAGGCTGACCTTGAACTCACTGAGATCCGCCTGCCTCTGCCTCCCAATGCTAGGATTAAAGGTGTGTGCACCACCAGTTCTTATTGGTGCTTTTATCTCTGGTCCCTGAGAATGGGGGCTGTAAGCCCCTGCCCAGAGGGCCCAGGAAAGGACCTACTTTTCAGAGGCTCACTAGACTTGAAGTACAAGCTGTGGCGCCCTGAGCTGCCAACAGAGGCCTGCTCAGACCTGGCATTAGACAGTTAGTTGCCTGAAATGGTTATTTTCTTTTTCTTTTTTCTTTTAAGAGAGGTATTGGGCTTTCTGGGCCTTGTGTGCTGGTGGTCTTTCTGTCCTGAAGGCTGCCACTGTACCTGGAGAGTCCTACCTCTTCTTGAATCACAGACCACCCAGCTTGGACTCCTGGGGTCAGGAGGTGGTAGACTTCAGCAGCCCAGGCACAGTAGTTGGCCAGTATTGCTGGAAGAAAGGCCCTCTTTAGATGCTTCTCCTGCCCTGGGTTCTTGTACTTCCTCTAGCCCTGCAGCTTCTTTCCAGCTCAGGTTCCACAGTCCTGGACAGAATGGGACTATTTCTGCCCTTCCCCCACTTGCCTTTCTGGCTTCTCTTCTTTGAGAGCTTGAGGCAGGTTGACCTTTGACCCTTTCTGGAATTCCAGGCCCTGAAGGGGGGGATGACTTCTAAACTCCCACCACTTCCTGATGACTTAAGCACCATGGCAGCTGCCTTGCCTCAGGCCTGGACATGTTGCTCCTCCCCCAGGGACAGCCTGCACTTCCCTTCTCCCCACTGTCTTGGCTCAGGCCTGACTCCATATTGGAGTTCAGTCTCTGTCCTACTTGTCCTATATGCACTCCTTTCAGTTCTGAAGCTGCTTTCTGGGGTAAGGGAAGGTGAGCCAATCAGGTTACTCCTTTGACCACAGAGGCCCTTACCTTCTTTGAGTCTTTAAGTCTTATTCTCCAACAACCTAGAGGTCCCTAGCACACTGAGGGTTGTTTCTGAGGCCAAAGTGTAGATCTACCAGCCTGGTAGATATAGCTGGGGCTACTGTGACAGCCTATGGCAGGCTAGGGATATACAGGTATGAGCCTGGGGTCAGGCTGCCTGTGGGTCTTCACTTCTTACCACGAGCCTGAACTGGGCTCAGGGAGTCCCCATCCCTTTGCCTACCATCAGTGCCTTTGCCCTGACCTCCACAGAGGCTGCTGCCAAGGTGGGACAGAGGTATCAGGTCTCATTCTAAGAGTGAAGATATCTTTTCAAGCCAGACGCCCAAAGACTACAGAAAATAGGCTCTAACCTCCTCAGCTGTGCTCAGGTGACCCCACACCTCTAAGGGCCAGGACTGGGATGGGGGTTGTGGGAGGATCTTTTCTATTTCTTATGGCCAGCTTCCCTTCTGGGTCAAGTAATGTCTCTCAGATGCCTGTCTTGACTTCTACTTCTACTGTGTATATCTTTGGAGGGGAAGAATGACAGGATGAAAAAGTGTCATCCTTCTGTGTATAGGCCAGGGGCTGCTCTGACTGGTTGGCTTCTTGAGCATTAATGGATACCCCATAGAAGTGGCTTTAGTTTGAGCCTTCATGTTTGTCTGGGTCCCTGGGGATGCAAGAGACCAGCCAGGCCTCACCTCCTGGTCTCCCCCTCCTTTCTCAGTGCCTGGAGAAGTTCCCTGTGATCCAACACTTCAAGTTCGGGAGCCTGCTGCCCATCCATCCTGTCACATCAGGCTAGGAGAGGCTGAGCCACCAGAGCCACCCTGGCCAGTTCTCCTGTGCCCTCTGACCCGGCACCCCTCCCACCCACCTTCTGTTCATTCTGTTTGATGAGAGGCTATTTACTGAGATGGGTGCTGAACAGGGCCTGAGTTGGAGGAATTGACCAAAGTGTGGCCAGTCTTTGTTCGTCTGGTGGGCAAGCAAGAAGAGAGGGGCTGGGACCTGGTCCCAGGGCCCCTGCCTACCCCTGTCCTTCCTGCTTCCTTTCTCTCCGCCCAGTCCAATGTGGAGACAAGGGCATCCTGCTCTTCCCATTGCTTTCCCTTCCCATGACGAGACTCCTCATTGAGAGAGGGGACACTGCGCCTTCGGGGGCTGGCTGGTCAGCTTCCCGAGCTGTGTTCCACTGGGTATCTGCTGTGGGGCTGAAGGGTGAGGCTGTCAGCAGCTGTGGGGAGGCTTGGGATTGGGGGGATGGTGGGTAGAGGGGCTATGAATGATGAGGATGGCTTTCTCAAGGTAGCCTTCTAGGCCCTGAGGTTATCTGTGCCCATCCTCATTCTGGCTTTTGTTCCCTGACCCTTGGAGTTGCTGGGTGTCATGACTATTAGTAACGTCCCCCTTCCTGGGGGTAGCTTAGCTATGGAAGCTGCTCCAGGCTCCTGGGAAAGCCTGTTGATTGGGTGAGGCCTCTTTCCAGAACTTTCTCTGTCAGGGAGAGAATGGTAGAGACTCAGGGAGACTAGGGCTGCTGTGTTTGTGAGAATCTGGCCTCCTCCAGTCACTCTTAGGCCTGATCAGTTCTGCTACCTCCTTCCTGCTTTGAGTGATCTTGAGCTTCACCTGAGACCCCTGCTTGCTGCTCTGCTTACTTGGGTAGGTCTGTGGCTGGTGTGAGATGGCAGGGGAGGCAGCAGCCCTCTCTTTCTCCCTCTCCCCTTATGAGAAGAGGCAAGCAGTGCCCTGGATATGGACTGCAGAAGGGGACCTAGTCACAGTCACCAGTTTCTCCCAGTGCTGTGACTGAACTGGTACCTGTAGGCTTCCCTGCCATACTCACCCTGTTCTGCACCGCCCATCCTGTGTCTGTGTCCATAGACCCCTTGGGGAGTGGACACTGAAGAGCACAACCCAGGGGCTTGGCCAGGGCTTAGTGATGATCTGAACAGAGCTGGGGCTCAAGTCATCAGTGTCACAGGCAGTGTCCCAGGAAAGGCCCAGTGCCAGCCTCCCTTCCAGGGCCAGGCCATCGCCTTCCTGGCTCCCTCCCCTAGTCCTGCACCTCCCTTGCTGTTTGGATTAAAGCCTCTGTTTTACACCTGTCCCCCGTGTGAGACATCTTTTCCTGACATGTCTGAGTGACTGTTCCCTAGCAGGTCTCCTCCCCATGGCTGACTTTCTGAGAATGGAATGTGTGGCAGAGATTCAAGCAGCAGGAGGGTTCAAATCCCAGCTATTCCTCTGCTCGCTCCCAATGACAAGGTTGTAGGTAGGTCTCTGAGCTGCTCTGAACCCCAACCCCTTCATCTAGAAGATGGGTGCAATCACACGTGGCTCTGGTGAGCCCGAGACACGGCCTGGCACATAACACATGCTGTGCTGTTATTGTAGCCGTGTGTATGTACCTCCTGCAGCTGCTCTGGACTCCTGTCAGCCCTACCCGTTGTTCTTAGTTAGCCCTCTTTCTCCTGAGCTCACCTTCTGATCTATTGGTGCTAAGGCTGAGTATGGCTGTACAGTGAACTCCTTAGCCACCATGCTCTCCTGAGATTGCCTGTCCTGAGAATAAGCCTTTCTGCTGGCCCTGGAGGGTTTGCTGAGCCAGGAAGAGGAGTCTCAGCCCAGTGCCTTTGCTCTTCCTCTGGACACCCTTAGTTGCCCAAATCCTTGTTGTGGAGTCCAGCACACTGGAGTTCAAACTGAAAGCCAACTGTTTACAATGGAGGAAATACGTGATGCTTGACTTCGCCTCTCGGAACCTCAGTTTCTTGGTCCAAAAAACAGGTATAATAATGCATCATGGTCTAGAGCAGTGGTGCTCAACCTTCCTAATGATGTTGCCCTTTAATAGAGTTCATGTTGTGGTGACCCTATCCATAAAATTATAACTAATTTTACTGTTATGAATTATAATATAATACCTGTGTTTTCTAATGGACTTAAGTGACCCCTATGAAAGGGTCATTCAGCCCCAAAGGTGTTGCGACCCACAGGTTAAGAACCACTGGTCTAATAGCTTATTTGTTTCCCAGGCAATGGCTGTGTATTTGTGACCACAGCATACCAAAAGAGAACAGCATTAGTTATTAAGAAATTAATGGGGGATGATGATGCTTTTTGTTACACACAAGCATGTCCAGCTGTGCATTGGGTTAGGGTTTCTGTTGTGAAAAGGCACCATGACCACAACAGCTCTTAGAAAGGAAAACATTTATTGGGGCTGACTTACAGTTTAGAGGTTTAATTTATTATCATTGTGGCGGGAAGCATGATGGTGTGCAGACAGACATGGTGCTGGAGAAGGAGGAGAGTTCTACAGCTGGACTGGCAGGCAACAGGAAGAGAAGAGACACTGGGCCTGACTAGCTTCTGAAACCTCAAAGCCCATCCACAGTGACACACTTTCTCCAAGAAGGCCATAGAGCTCCAACAAGGCTACACCTCCTAATAGTGCCACTGCCTATGGGCCTATGGGGGCCATTTTCATGCAAACTGCCACATTGTGACATATGTTATCTACTGGAAAGCTGTGCAGTCACATTTAAAAAAACATATCTTGGGCTGGAGCAATCTTCTATCTATGGGCACCTGTACTTAGGGGGCACATAGCCACACAGATGCATACATATACATGTAATTAAAAATAAGGGCTGGGAGCTGGAGAGGTGGATCTGTGGTTGAGAACACTGACTGCTCTTCCAGAGGAGCCAGGTTCAATTCCCAGCACCCACATGGCAGCTCACAACTGTCTGTAACTGCAGGTCCAGGGGATTCAACACTGTCATACAAACATACATGCAGGCAAAATGTTAATGTACATTAAAAAAAATAAATATAAGTGCTAGGCCTGGAGAAGGCTCAGGTTAAGGACCAGGTTTGGCTCCAGCACCCACATGGGGCTCACAACCATCTGTAATTCCAATTCCAGGGGCTCTGATGCCCTCTTTGGCCTCTTATGTGCATTGCATGCACATGGCACACAAACATCCATGCAGGCAAAGTACTCATACACATAGAATAAATCTTTTCAAATAAAAGTAAAGGGCCAGAGAGATGGCTTAGTGTTTAAGATCATGCTGATCTTGCAGAGGACCCATATTTAGTTCTTGGCACCCACATGGTGGCTCACAACTTTCTATAGCTTAAGTTCCAGAGGATCCAGTGCCCTCTTCTGGCCTCCATTGGTACTGCACATGTGTGCATACATGCAAACAAAGCACTTTTATTTTTTAAAGGTAGAGAACTTGTCTTTTTTTAAGATTTATTTATTTATTATGTATACAGCATTCTGTCTGGA
>LOJH01009194.1:13210-27845 GCA_001685095.1 Ellobius talpinus
CGTGCGGGAGCTGGGCCGGATGAAAAGCAGGCCTGCTCCCCTTTCACTACAATGTTGAGAAAGGATTGTTTTGTTTTGTTTTTTAACTACATAAGGTATTTTTATGCCATGTGTGTGCAGAAACCACTGTCTTATGCCTTTGACTGCGAAGAGGTCTGTTGCCATTTCACAGAGGAAGCAACCTACAGAAATTATGTAATTGAGAAACTGGCCTAGATCATTAGAAGGATTTTGGTGTCAGACTCAGGACCTTTGGCTCAAAAGGCTCTTGTTTCAGTCCTGAGACACCTGGCTACCTGGGAGGCCTTGCTGGAGACCTCCCTGAGGATCCAGCACTGGCTGACGTCTAAGAACGACTAAGAACGACTCAAGCAAGGCACCATGTTGTGCAAATCTCCATGTGTGCCTTTAAGCTGTGTACTTGTTTGGTCCTTACTGAAGCACGGTCTTGTTTTGAGACCAGCCTGACTTCAAAATTGTAATCCAACTGCCTCAGTCTCCCAAGTGCTAGGATTACAGGCACATGCCACCAAACCCCACCTTTGCTTATGCAGAAGAGTCATGCCATTTATTCCAGGCTGGCCGGAATTGCTATCAACTTGTCTTGCTAGGGACCGTTTGAACTTTAATTAATTTAATGATAAAATATAATAGTGATTATGGATTACTACATGCAAGAAAGAGAACCAAGCACTTTATTCAAAATAAAGTGTGTGGTGTGTTTGGTGTGTGTGAATGTGTGGGTGTGGGTTTTAGGGGGCCTATAGCCTGAATAACTCAACCATGTCAGAAACATGAACTTTATGAATTGAAATTTTGCTATAAACCTAATGGGGTAGGTTTAAACATTTAGTATGCACTGGCTAAAACCATTGGGCATCAATTTACGAGAGAGCCAGTGCTTGTAAAAATGACTCATCACCTTAGTTAGACTTTCTGCGGTCAGGCAAATGGGGATGATTAAATAGATAAAACCCAGCTCGGACTCTCGCTTGTCATAGGATTCTGCAGACAGCAAGGAGATAAGCCCTGATATGGAAAGGAGTTGGCAGAATTAGTGGGGGAAAGCCAGCCTCAAGGCATAGGAAGTAACCAAATTAAACGGGCTGCTTGCAGGCACAAGTCTACTGTGGGCTAATTTGTTTCCTGCGAAAGGGGTAAAAAAGAACCTCAACTCATTTTTGTGCTCTTAAATTTTAAACAGGCATGGGTGTAATTGCATTTCCCTTCTCTTAAGATTGCTACTTGGGCAGAGGGGCTTGTGGGAGAGAAAAGGAAGGAGGGATGGAAGAGGAGAGAAGGAGAGAGAGAGAGAGAGAGAGAGAGAGAGAGAGAGAGGATTGCATCTCATTGCTTTTCAGGGTTGTTAAGAGCTTCCCACTGACCAGTATGAGAAGATGGATATATGTTTCGTGTGCTGGTCTCCTATTTCTATTTGAAATGTCAGCATTGGCTTTTTTTTTTCTCCTGAGGAAATCCCAACTTCCATTTCCTTTCATCTCTGGCTCTGTATGAGAAGCTGTGGTTTAAAGGCACTTCGGACCAATTGATTAAACACTGACCTCATTTGCAGGCTCAACCCAGACAGGGTGTAGAAAAAGCATGAAGCATGTTTGCCCAGGCCACGGCTTCATGTCCTCCCTTCTCCTTGCCAGACCTTTGTTTGCTCACCAGAGATGTTCAGAAGGCTCACCACATGCCCGTCTCTGCGTCAGGTGCTGGGGAAGTGAGGGGGATGAGCTCGTGATCTGGAGAAAAAGATCATCAGGTGAGACACGCTGTGGTCTTGGCCTTGGAGTTCCGTAGGTAGACGTCAGTGGAGGGAGAGCAAGGCTTGGAGTGGGGGGACGTGCCTCTGCAGCAGGCAGGGATGCCACTGGAGCAGGGACCCGAAAGCAAAGCAAAAGTGAGACCAGCTGAATCGAGAGGAGCAGCCCGAGGCTCCAGGTAGTGAACGCAGCATGCCCAGCTCTTACGGGCAGAGAGGCACTTGGGGATGTGGGGTTTAAGCACTGGGGAATGTGAGTACTGGGGTAGGAAGGGGAGGCTGGGCTAAATGAGGGAAGGTTGCACCCAGAAGGTTTAGAACAACAGGCCCTAACCAAGTCCACTGAGTTTGACTTTCAATCTGATTAAAATACGAGGTATTGCTAAGTTTTGAACAAGGAGCCCAAATAATCTGATTTGCATTGTAGACTTTTATTCCTCCATAAGGTAGAAAATAAAAACCCGGCATTTGCAGGAAAATGAATGGGGCTGGAGGTTGTTATGTGAGAAGAGCCAGACTCAAACAATTGCGCTGCACTTCCTCTCACTGGTGGACTGCAGAATTAAATCCTATGTGTGCATGAGCAGGTGGCAGAAGTCAAAAGGTGGACGTCGAGAAGGACAGAGGCGCAGAAGAGGAGGCAGAGAGAGTAAACTCTGTGGTCGGTGTACTGTTGGGATATCCATACAGGAATGCCCATGAGGGGTTAAAATCCAGAACAATCACCCTCCACATGCCAGGGTTGGGTTTATCTTTTCCTCCTTCATATGAACATGTATGGGCTTGACAACTGGGAGGAAAGATACAGTGATTTGGATCCTCTTACCAAGTCTAACCTCATTTCACATGCAAACACATGCTGTATAATCTGGCTTTTTCTTTAATCATGTTTTTATTTTTGGTTCAACCTTCATGATTTTCATCCTCACCATCCTCTTTGGAGGCCAGGACAGATCCTGAGTGTAGGGGTTCAGCCCTAGTGGCAGCCTTCTTCTCTTGTTCCTCCCACTCCTCCCCGAAGTGACAAGCACCCAGCAGTGAACACTTGTCCCTGGTGACAGGTAAGTACGTAGAATGAGGAATGGCACCAACTTTCATGGAGAGCACATCACTCCCATCCTGAGCTCTTACAGATGAGACTTGAAAACAGGAGCATTTGTCAGTGATTCCCTTCTAGTGAGTCAGGGCTGAGGGCTGCAGCGTTGCTTCGGCTACCCTGCTAGCAGGCAAGTCGACAGGAGAACAACCATGGCCTCATACAATCACAGCTTTGGAAACTGGTGCTCCGCCAAGGGGATAAAACCAAGAAACTTCATGACGAGCTTCAGGAATATATTTACGCACAAACATTATTTTCCATGTTGTTTGCAGTTCAAACAAGAGAGGCTGGGCTTCAGCTGAACACAAGGGCCGGCCAGCATCTTTTGACATGAAACGCTGGGGAGCCCTACATCCTAAGGTCCCTGTGGCTCTTAAGACTGGCAGAGTCACCTGCCTGTCCCGGTGGCTGGGAATTCCCACCCTGAAGGACCCTTTCACTTAATCAATCTGATCTTGGGCACTTGGACAATTCTATAGTTTCAGTGCAGTACTGATTTTAGATTTTTGAAGTTGGGGTGATAATCTTATGCCGGTGCATATACCCAGTGACATTTCTGAACAAATGGCTCAAGCCCTGTGTAGAAATCATTGCTCCCCGTACAATGACAGACAGACATGGGCAGGCAGTTCCTGCCATCAGTTGTCTCCTTTGGAACAGGTTAATAACTAGCAATGATGGCCCTGGCCGTCTCCAAAAGAGACTTTTGTGTTTGCTCACTTGATGCTTAGGTGGTGTTTCACAGAGAAATCTATTTGCTGTTTAAAAACACGTTTGAGGGTAGACAGCATAATGAAGAAATAAGTGAGCGCACAGTGATGGGTTTGTGACTACCCAGTCTACTGGGCTCTTCCCCCTGGATTCTTGAACACAAAGAACTCACTGTGATTGCAGCCATTACCGAGCTCCCTGCCTCTGCGGGACTCAAGGGAAGTGGCTATAGATCACAGCCGAAAAGCCCATCAGGCAGAACACGTGTGACCCCACTGTTTCTAGGAAAGAATGCACTGGGACACTTCAACTGAACAGACAGATTTTCCAAATGTTTTAAATCATATTTGAGACAAAAAGAAGATGTAAGAAATGGGTGTGGCCTATATGCTCAACCATGCTGTGCCCATTTCTCTGGAACGCATGCATCGGGAGCTTTCATGTGGATGGGGGACCTGAAGAGGCAGGAGGAGGCAGGAGCAGCCCACCGCAACAATTAGGCAGCAATTGAAGAAAGACAAGCAAGAAAAGATGGCCCGGTGCTCGTACAACAGCTCAGGGGCTTTTCATTTTGGGGCATAAAGACAGAACAGAGAATGTTGTTTTCGTTTTAAAGCCCTTTTAAAAATGGTAACTGTGCCCCACTCTTGTAGATGTATTACTTATGACATCCCAGTTTTCATCCGTTCATGATTTTACATTAGCCTTAAATCTCTGCAGCTCGAATCTCACGGCTGAGTTAGCCGGAGCCCATAAAATATTGAAACCTTTACAACAGCAGCCAGCCAGGTTGAGAGAAGTTCATGTCCAAAGCTGAGCTTTAGATTCTGAGACATCCCAATTGGAGTGTAGTACAGAAAAAAGTGCTGATAAAATTTTCATAAAAATGAGCTGAGGATATTGCTAGTATGCTTCTCAGCATCTATATGAAAACTTAATCTGAGCTAATGGAAAGGATATGAAAGCCTTTCTCAATTCAAATACAGTCGATGCATGATTCATAAATTATTGTCAGAGAAGCGATTCAGCGCCCAGATTTATTCTCTTTTGGGTGGAAACAAGCAGGGGAAAACTGGGTCTTTTTGACCTTTAGTGCCAGGAAATTTTACAGTAGAGCTGTCAATATAACCAAGTAAACTGGTCATTTCTCCAAATGGCAGCAAAGCACCCACACGAACCCCACACAAGCTAATATTAACTCGGCCTGCTAGGTTGCCAATGGCGCGTTCGTTCAGAGATGCAAGCAGAAAACGTCTGGGTTTATCTTGCCACAGAGAACTGAGGGGACCATGCGTCCATGCACCTGTCGCTATCCATGGAGTGGGGTGAAACCTGCACCATGTAGCCTCATGTTCACACCCTTTGAGGGTGACAATACAGCTGTGCATCACTCGACCAATCAAGAATCACTCATTCACTGTTATCACTCGACCAATCAAGAATCACTCATTCACTGTCAGGAGACTGACGGGCTTGTCTGCTATAAATACTGCCATTGGTGGCTCACTTTTCAAAATTAAGAAGAGTCGGAGTGTGTAGCGGATTATAAAAGCAAAAGTGCTACATGGAAATCATGGGCACAATTCAGAGTGATATAAAAGGATATAACATGCACAGCAGTGTGGTGCTTAGCCAGGCTTGCACATCAGAAGCACGTGACGCATGTCCTTTTAGGCCCACATTTCCTCATCTAGCAGACAGTTTTGGCCCCATCCAAAAGGCTAAGCATATAGAGAATTTAACGACAGAAATGTAAATGGCATGTGCTGATAGTTTATGCAGCAGAGCCACTGGATTTCAAACTGGAAACGCTCTTAAAGGTTTCTTGGATCTTCCAGGCCTGCGTCCCACCCATGGAGTGCTCAGCTAACCTGGGTAGCACAGGCCTAGTGAGGATCTTCGTTCCCTGTTAGCGGCGGCATGTGCTTAGCCAGTACCAAGCTGGAGACCACGTGAGTGTTGGTTCTTTGCCTCACTAAGCCCCACTTCAAGTTACCACATGACCCACGTCTGCTAAGAAATTGCTGGGCCTCCTCAGAACAGTTCCTGTTCCTCGGCTGTGGTGTTGCACCAACCCTTGCTCAGAGCTAGTTTCTTCACTCATGAGGACTACTTTGAATACTATCCAAGACTTATGCCTATGGCCTTCTCTTTCTCCAGCGTATCTTCCATTCTGTCACCAAAGCTGCTTTCTTTCCAAGAGACCACTCCATATCACCTATGTGCTCTAAAAGTCTTCTGTGAACCTTCATTTTTCACAGAATTGCATTCAAACTCATCAGAGTCTCTGTGTAGGCTTCACCATCCTCCTCTGGGAGGTGTTCTCCAGGCCAGCCTCCCATCAGCCACGCTCTAGTTTAGAGCATGCATATTCAACCCTCCAACCCTAGCTGTACATTTTGATCAAACACCAAAGATTGATCCCAATCCAAGATGAGCTGATTGAGAACACGGAGTAGTATACAGTCATGGGGACACGTTGAAAGGTCACCAAGATGAGTCTAGCACAGAGCCAGAGCTGGAATGGTTAAATCTTAGGAGCCCTAAGTCCCTTCCTATTCTTTGAATATTCATGAACCATAATATAACTTTAAATCCCAGTCCCTTCCCCTGAGTCTAGAACGAAGGCAGGTATTAATATTTGAAGTGCTGTTTTCAGGGTGATCAGAGGGTTGAGGGAATTTATAAGTTTTATCCAAAAGAAGGGGAGTAAGGTAACCATGGTCCGAGTGAGAGAAGGGACTTTAGTGGGTAGGAGGGAAAGGGACAGTTATTTGGTGGGCTTTAAGACATAGGCTCTACTAGTCAGAAATCTTACCTGTTTTGATTCATGATATAATTTCAACCCAGAAAATAGTCCTAGGCAATAGGAGGTTTTCTGGGAGGAAGAGATGATCCAGAGTTTTTGGTTGTACCATGAGCTCAGCCTGGCACTTGAGTCCACTAAAACTTCAAATTCTGAATCTACTGCTTAAAGCATGGGCACCACCATGGACTCCTGCTACTTGCACACACGTTGATCAGTTACCAGAGCAGGGCTCGACCATCATTTTCTTTCTGGGAGTATGATGTGCAGGTGCCCCAGTGCTACTAGCCATCAGCAGTTTATGAGGTACATGGGGTGTCTAAGAGTAAGTAGATTATTACTTTAGTGAACCTCAAGGGAGTCTAAGATCTGGACTCCCCAGAAGAACTCAGAATCTATCTTGGGACAAGCCTCATAATGGGAACCCAGAAGGCAATCTACTGTTAAGTTGATATACATTGTTATATGAAGAATTTAGTCAAAAGGTAAATGCCCTCTTCTCTTGATGAAGGAAAGCAAGCCTCGTGTTCCCCATGTATGTGTGTTTAAACATCAAGCACTGTGATCCTAAAAGACAGGAAGCTTTAGTCAATAGAATCAGAATTTTCTTCTGTGTCCTGGAAATGTTCTATGAACACTGTGATCCAGAGACATTGCCGCCCGGCGTGTGTTCTAAGGGCTGGACAGATATCTGTGCAATCAAAACCCAATCAGATATCTGTGCAATCAAAACCCAATCAGATATCTGTGCAATCAAAACCCCAATCAGATATCTGTGCAATCAAAACCCAATCAGATATCTGTGCAATCAAAACCCCAATCAGATATCTGTGCAATCAAAACCCCAATCAGAGTACCTGTTATCTGTGTTTTCACACTCTGGGGGAGGGTGTTCTGAGACAAGACACAAATGCATACTGCCTGAACTTGACCTCTTCTGTGTCGAATTCCCTGTAGCTCTGATGAAAACCAGCTCTTACCAGTCACTGGGCTCCAGGCTAGCCCCCTTCCCAGTGCTCCCTACAGCCTGGAGGCTTCAGAGACTGTAAGGATGTGGAGCCTGTTACTAGCCCCAAGGATAGGAGTCAAGCCAGCATTAAAGCCACAGGCACTGAAGCCAAGGCTCACCTTGAGAGTGCTCTCCTTCAGGGACTGTTCTCTATAGGATGATGTGCATTGTATATATACTGTGTGTATCAGCTCAGGGATTCAGTCCAAGAACCAGTGTGCTGTTCAGATCTGACCTAGGGCAAGAAAGCAGGTTCTTCTAATTAGCTTTTCAAAATCACTCCAATCAGAAGGCTGGGATCAGAAACAGGAGGTAGGTCCCTGTCTACCTGTAAATGGGGCATTTCAAAAACACTCGTGATTGCCCAGCCTCAATAGGGTGACTCTTTCTAGGGCTGCCGTAGATGGGCTTAACATTGGTCTTTGTGCTGCAAGACAAAAGCAGATTTTCCTACCAATGCCCCCTCCCCATACAGACACATGATTGCATTACCAACATTTGCCAAACTTCTTAACAGAGGTACTGATTAAGGTTGTTGGGTTCTTTTTTTTCAGAAATCAGCTGAAATCAGTCTCTTACCTAAAGACAATAAATATAGAAGTAAAATCCCTGGGTGACCGCATCTTGCATGAATCTTGGGCTATCTGGTCTTGGGTGTCTGCCACCTATTACCCAGGTTATACGAGAGCTTTGTTTTTAATGGCCTGAGCAGCAGCAAGAAGAGGAGGCAAGGAATACCGCTACAGTGGCTAAGTTAGCATACATAAATGGCGTGGCTATATGGGAGGCTGTACTCAGCCGTGTGACAGGAGCCGAGGCAGCCCAGCGTGGACAGGGAGCAATTTCCTGCCCTGCACACAACACTCCGGGAGCTGCCGTCCGTCTTCCTGCGAGTTGCTCTGTCAAAGTCTGCCCGGAGCACAGGTGTTCGGGGACCCACCAGGCCATAAGTGTCCAGCTGAAAACCTAGGAGACATCCCGCGGCCCTAGGAGTTCACTCTTTCATTTGCAGTGATTTACCTCAGAATGCTCCTTCAGGGAATTTCTGCCTTCCCTTGCTTTGTGTTCCTCTCTCCTCTCCTGTCATCTTTAAAAATCCATTAAAGACCACGCAGGTTCTTGTCTGCAGGCTCAAATCCTGAGTTTCTACAGCTTAACAAAATGCACACTTTGTGTGCTGACGCTCTGTGCTCCTTTGTGCTCTTAAGGCTTGGTAACTATGAGGACCGTTAATGAGAGGTGCCGACCACAGGTCAAGAAAGCACGAGATGGCTAGAATTCTCCGGGAAGTCGACATCTTCTTTCCTGGGGATCTAAAATGGCCACTTGGCACACAGTCCAGGGTAGAAATGCTCACCACGGCTTATCAGAAGGTGAAGCAGAATTAAAATATGCTTTCCTACCTCTGTCTCCCCCTAATTATTGGTTTCAAAGTCTTCCCACCGCCAAGGTTAAGCGTTTATTGTCAACACCACTAAAGGCTTCAGGAAGAGAACTCAGATTTTAATTTGTTTACAAATCCAATTTCCAACGGTGCTCCTTTCCCAGCCAAGCAGAGTCTGTCTCTTCTGAAATTTGTCTCTCCTCCCACTGAGTCCTCTGTCTACCGCCTTCCACACAGCTCGTTCCTAGTCTAATATGCATGCAGCCTTCTCCACAATACAGGAAGATTATATCCAAATGCCACCTCACCGATCAGATCATATTAATTCAGATTTGTCTATCCTTTCGTGTGGTGGCTGCCTTGCCTTAGGTATTATCATAACAAAACCTCACCTGTCATATCCACTAGCACTTCCTCACCTGGAAAATTGCTCTAATACCGCCTACGTTCTCACAGACTGGCTTTATTTCTGCTTATTTATTTATCTACCTATCTATTTATTGCACAAGCTTGCCTATTACAGTACAATAATTGAACTTTTATTGGCAGCCCCCACATATATTTTTATTACAATTTATATCTAGTTGAGCAGTTGTCACACGTTGGTTTGTGTGGCAGACTGAATCACTCAAAGCCAGCTTCTCTTTATTTCTCTCATCTGTAAAACATCGTGTTCTCCTCCCCATCTCTGTCAGCCTCTGTTTGGGCAGCGTCAGTAAAGTAATATTTTGAGATGGTCTTACTTCTGTGGGGATTTTAATATTACAGAATGCCATGTGGGTCTATGAAATAATGCCTAGATGTCATGGGCTGGGAATCTGAGCTCAGTGTTTCATGTCTGGTGACAAGAATCGGAGCGTACGTATTCAAAACAAAACACAGTTTCTTCCAAACACTTTTGTTCTTCCAGCGAACTCTAAATGTCAAATAGGAATTTTTGCTTTTCCAATAATATAGAATGTCTATATTTGTCCAATTCTTTTTCTGACTTCGAAAGCTGCTTGAGTAGTTCTCCAGTATCCGTGGTGATGCGTCCCTTGATCTTAGGGTTGAGCCCTCTTGCTCTAGGAGGGCATGTTGAATTAGAAGGAGGCCTCTGTTAAGTGGTAGGTAATGAGAACAAATGATACATTGAGATAAAGCCTGCCACTGCCCTGCCACGCAGGCTGTGGTCCCCGGGGAAGAGGAAGTTACAGAGAACAAATACCACCTTATTGTCTCAGAAGCTGTCACCAGCATCTTCGCATAATTAAACTGGACATGTTTTAGAGAAATGAAAAGACAAAGCTACATTGTTCTGCTGCAGACAGCCCTCAATGGCATTGTCGATCACGGGGATCCAAGCTTTGCATATTAATTGCGGGAAGGTGCTAATTTGAGTGCTTTTAACTCTCTTCACAAGCCTGTCTGCTTGCTTTGTTCCACCTGGACCTGTTTGGAGGTTTGTCAAAAACCTAACAAGCAGAAAAATATTGCATTTGAAAACACACATGCATGTTTAATTAAGCCAGAGCCACGGAATACCCCTCAATATATTTAGCTGTTGCGGTTTAGGCGCCATCAGAGTATCAAGCATTATCACCTTTTGAAGTATCGCCGAATCTTTAATATTTAAAGCACAAAGCAGACGGTAATAAAAAATTCTAGCAGACCCTAGAAGATTAAAGACACATTATAAATGTGACAATTCGTAAATGAACACCAGTATTAAAGGGTCCTCCTGATATTTCACAGCGGATTTTTCAGGTGTACACTAAATTATGAATACAATTAAATAGCTGTAATTATTCTCTGAGAGTGGACAGCACATTTAAATGCCTGCTATATTTGCGACTGGCTACAGAACAGAATTTCATAGCAATGCAGCCTGAGTGAGCTAAACTTCCTAGCAGGTGTCAACCAAAGCTCTTTTCAAAATTTTTAAGACAGGGTTCCATGTAGCCCAGGCAGGCCTCAAAGTCACTATGTTACCAAGGATGACCTTCAACTCCTGATCGTCCTACTTCTGTCTCCTTGGTGCTGGGATTATAGATGTGCGCTGCTATGCCCAGTTCCTCAACGAAAGCTCTTTGACGTCTATGGAAACATCACTCACTCCATGTGAAGGTTGTCCTGGAGGAGCCCAAGATGACTCTGCCCATGTTAGGTCTGCACTGGTTAACAATGAAAGCAAGGGAGCTGCCAAAGGATGAACCAGATCTGTGGCTGACGCCCACGTCACGTCATGTGTCCTAGGTGCCTCATTTGTAATCGTAGTTCAACAAAGAGTACCGCGATTTGCACATTTGGGGGAATTTAATCTGATCAAATGCTGGCAATGCCTGGCACAGGTCAAGTTCAAAAGAAATACTTTGGACATAAAAAGGCTAATCAGTGAATTATAAATATACAGCCATAAGCCTATTCTAATACTTAAAGGTCTTCATTAAGTGAGTTTTTCTGTAAACTAAATTTAGCATGGTAGTGTCAGATCCATAAACTAAAGGGGGAACTAGGCTTGTTTGCTTCTGAGCAAGAATGTGCATCTTGCTGTTTTGAGTTGTTGTTGTTTGTTATTTTCTTACTTTACATATGACCGTTAATAAAAACACCTAGCCAAATGATGGAAGGGTTTATTCCAGCTCACAGTTCCAAGGCGACAGAGTCTACGGAGTCCAGGAAGACATGGAGAAGGAGTGTGAGGCTGGCTGGACACACTGCGCAGCCGGCTGGACACACTGCGCAGCCGGCTGGACACACTGCGCAGCCAGTCAGGAAGCCAAGAGAACAAAAAGGGAGCCCAGGATCTAGTCCTTCCCCCAGCAACTCTCCACATCCTATAGGTCTTGCCACCTTGCCAAACATAGGTACCCGTTGAGGGACCACATGTTCAAACACATTGACACCTAAGCTGTAACCATTTTCAGCTGTGTCTTTGCTGGGGGCGGTGGTACAGGCTTCTGACTAAGCTAAGCCCCTAGGAAATTCGGCTCGAGTTGATATCTCTCAATTAACCTTAAGTTTCATATCTACCAAATGGGGTAAATAATCTTTTTGCTTTTGTTGTTGTTGTTGCTAAAATTAAATGAAAGAATGAATGGCAGAACTTTGCTTATAGGAAACACAAAGGAATTGCTTAGTCCGCAGTACCAACTAGAGAAGACAGTGTCAATTAGAGCACAGAGTCCAGCCCAGACTACATGGTTTTATGTTCTGTCTGCCTCCCAACCAGTTGACCTGGGGTGTGTTAACTGACCCATCCACACCTCAGTTTCCCTGTCTATAAAATGAAGGTGATAACAGAACCTGGCCCACAGAGCTGTTATGAGGACTGATAGCCTATTATCTTTCAAATACTAGGAAGTTGGTATGCACACAGCAAACAGCGCTGGGGGCATGGACTCAACACGACACGCCTGCCTGCGAGAGAAGACTTCTTGGCTGTGAGCCTTGTAAAGGCTGCAACTTTGTGAGTCAGACAGGCATATTCAGAAGTCTGGGAATATGTACTGGTGCATTAGAGATTTCCTAGACGTCAATGGGCTATGCAGGTGTTGTTCCCCAACACTCATTCATGGGACATGTGTTCCCAGAGCCCCAACAAGTATCTGAAACCTCAGGTAGTGCTAAGCACCAGGCAGCCCAGTTTCAAAGACCACTGTGTTAAAAAAGCCTCTGACTTCTCAGGCTGAGTTTCTAGATAAGGCCTCTAGGCTCACAATGGAGTCTCCAAAATCGTAAGCACCCATACATCTACAGGGAAACTTGTCTCGTTGTCTAGACAATCGGGTTTCTCAGCTGATGACCCGGTAGAAGCTGGCAGTAAACACGTCTTCACTGCTCTGGCGAGGCCTGAAGCTTCTCCGGCCACCATTAGATACCTTGCTAATTGCAAACCTTTTGTGTTGCCAGGGCTCACAAAGTCCTCGTTCCATCTCCTTATTCTTCTTAAAATCTTGTAGTAAAAGTACAGATACCAGGAAACGAAATGATTCCATTGCCAGGAGAGGGGAGCTGGGGGGTGGTAATAGAGGGGAGATCAGCAAGGTACAGGTGACCTGATCAGAGAAAGGGAAAAGGGAAAGTTCTTAGGGAGGGAAAGGTAGGTAAATACCGAACGTGGGAGGGGGTAAAGCAATAATAAGGATGTCTGAAAAGGCATATTATTAACTACTCACTGTAAAAAAAAGGTTTGCAACACACACAATTCAGTATATAAATATACATACTAAGTTTTAATGACCTTTCTCATCTGGGCTGCAATGCTCCCTCCCAGAGCCAAGATTGCTTAACAAAAAAGTCCACTACCAGACATGAGAATCTCTCTTTCGAGGGGTTGGCCAGGGCTGTCCGAGCAACTCCCCAAACATACAGCCTATTTCTGCTGCCCTTGGTTGCCCCACAGAGATGGAAGGTAAGTCGTTATTGCGGAAGACACCATGCTCTTCAGAAACAGTGCTGAGAGCTGAGAGACCCCTGAACAGTAACTGACATGAGTGCCCCCTCCCTGAGAACGAGCTCACATGGTAGCATGCAAGCTTCCAAAGCAGGAAAGCAACCAGTAGTCCTGCCCTGCCCTACTAGGATACCTATGAACCACATCAGTGACCAGCACGCATGTGGCAGGGACACACACACCTATGAACCACACCAATGACTACCACGGGTGTAGCAGGGGCACACACACTTATGAACTCTGCTAATGACCAGCATGGGTGTGGCAGGGGCACACACACCTATGAACCACACCAATGATCAGCATGGACATAGAACTGCACACATACCTTGGTGGCAACCAACAGCTCTCTAATTGACCTGAAGACCCATTCAACAAGAGGTAAACCATTTCTGGTATTAGAAACGCGGCTAACTACTCAGCGCTAGTGAAATTGTAGTCATTAGAGGAGAATCTGCAACCACTAATTTACTAACCCAGCATACTTCCTAATGACACTCAAACATTTATCCTCACACACACACAGATAAGTGTAGTCTTCACCCTTCACCAAGGAAACATCTCTTTGCAACAGAGACAACTACAGGAAGCCACAACCAATTAAAATACAGATTTGTGGAGCCCAGTCCCAAAGGACACATTTACAAAATACTCCTGAGTGTAAAGCCTAGGAAACACTTCAGAAGAGGGAGCAGAAGAAGTGTAAGAGCTAAAGAATGAGCGAGTTTGCTGTGAGAGTGTCTCCTAGCAGCTGGACTTATGGAAACTCTACTCGTAAAGTTTGGGCAACATGACTACCCAAACATGAGCCGGGCAAGGACATGCTAAAGCGGATGGAGTAAGCCTCAACCCTACACAAGGAGCTACAGGCCACTGAGGAGAGCTGGGAGAGGTGGCCTTACTCAGGGAAGAGCACACTTGGCTGTCCAGGGACATTGTCAATCCTGAAAAGACGCAAGCGGCACTATATGGACTGAACAGGTTATATTTAATTATATATATATACAGCTCTTGTCATACAGGTCTTCCACTTGTTTGGTTAGAGTTACCCTAAGATATTTTATGCTATTAGTGGCTATTGTGAGGGGTGATGTTTCTCTAATTTCTTTCTCAGCCCATTTATCATCTGTATAAAGGAGGGCTACTGATTTCTTTGAGTTAATCTTGTATCCTGCTACATTACTGGAGGTGGTTATGAGTTGTAGGAGTCTTCCCGTAGAATTTTTGGGGTTGCTTATGTATATATCATATCATCAGCAAATAGTGAGAATTTGACTTCTTTTCTGATTTGTATCCCATTGATCTTTTTTTGTTGTCTTACTGCTCTAGCTAGGACCTCAAGTACTATATTTAATAGATACGGAGAGATTGGACAACCTTGTCTTGTTCCTGATTTCAGTGGGATCACTTTGAGTTTCTCTCC
>LOJH01009195.1:0-12833 GCA_001685095.1 Ellobius talpinus
GCGGGAGCCGGGCGGGACGAAAAGCAGGCCTGCGCCCCTCATATCACTACAGAAGAGTAGAGAGGAAGAGTTATAAAAAGAGACAGAAGAACTGAGATTACAGGAAAAACCTCCATGCCGAAAACTGGAGAGAGGGGCAAGTGGAGAGACCACGGGAGAGATGAGTTTACTGGAGGCGGAAGCTACTGTGACTGCTCCGGGCAGGAGCAGCTGGATTGCAGTCTTGTCATGCTTCTGAAGGCTCAGTGAGGGATGATTGAAGAGTTAAGTCTTCTGGGGACCTGGTCTTAGGAAGATACCCATACTTTCCTAGGTCTTACAGCCTGAAGTCATACCAGAGTATTGCATGTAGCGTTGAAGACAAATTCACTCCTATTTAAGATGGGAATCTTTTTTGGAATATGCCTAGGGGAAACTCTTTCAGTCACAAGCAAGCTCCTCTCAAAGCAAGCTACCAGAATCTCATCTGATTTGGGAAAAGGGAATTTGTTAACTCCACACACCTCTAACCTTCATGTCTTACATAAGAGGAGAAAAGTATCTTAGGAATATATAGAAATTCACAGTGTAGAAACTCGGGCCAGTGAGCACAATTTAGATTCACCATAAGATTATGGTGTGACTTCTGCGTAGCATCTTACTGTCAGGTCAGTAGGACTCTGGGATAATTACGTTCGATAAAAGTTCAAACGGCTGGCTGCAAACTCTAAACTACTTTAAAATGAGTCCTCAGGAAAGCTAAAGATGACAGAAGGGAAAATGAAACTAGGAGAGCAGATGAAACTGACTCTCTCTCTTTTCCACAGCTGTGCCAAACACAATCACAAAGTACAGCTCCATTCCCAGCTAGATTTACATACAACCTCCTATATCATCCCTATGACCAGATACAGGCAAATAGCACACACTCCAGAAGACAAAGCACCTTCCGGAACCAGACTCCTTTAAAAGAAGATGTTAGGAGTATTAGAAAAATTAAATCATTATCACTGACATGCTAAAGGAATAAAAAACGATAGAAAACTGTACAAAAGGACCTGTGATCAAGGAGAAGTCTCTAATCAATGGGGAAATTAATTTAAGACCTAGACAAGAAAGGTACAAAATCAATTCAAGGCTCTTACCAAAATAGATGAAAGAATTTGTACATTGGAAAAAAATTAAAAACACTGAGGAAAGAGTAAAGAAAAATAAGATACTGAGAAAAGAACCAAACAGAAATCCTGGAAATTAAAGAACCAGTCCATCCCAGAAGCACAGCAGAATGCAGGGAGACCAAGCAAATGAACAATGTTAGAAACCAAAGGTAAAGTTGAGGCAATAATACATATAATCATATACAAAGAAAAAATTAACTAACATGAAAACTTGAAAACTGTCAAGATATGGGGATACATTAAGGAATACAAACCTGACAATCCATATAATAGGAAAAAAGGAGGTATGACTAAGTCAAAGGGCTTAGACAAGCTATCCAATGAAATTGTAGCCAAGAACCACCCCCCCAAAAGAGGTATTCATATATAGGAAGCATTCAGAACTCCAAATGGGTTGACCAGAGAAGGACCTGTTCATGACACATCACAGTTAAGATATCAAAATACAAAGCAAAAAACCAACTCTACAAGCTGTAAGGGAAACTAACCCACACAGAAACATAAACATGAAATAATTAGATGTGTCACCAGCAGTCCTAAAGAACAGGAAAGCATGAAACAGCATATTTCTATCCCTGAAAGTAAAAAAAAAATTGACTAAGATTGTTATTCTCAGCAAAACTATATATCAAAAATTGATGGGAAATTAATAGTATTTCAAGACAAATACAAATTAAGGTAGTTAATGACAACTAAGCCAGAATCACAGAAGATTCTTAAAAGAATATTATGCACAGAAAGAGGAGGAGAGGAAGAAGAGGAGGAAAAGGAGGGGGATGGGGAAGCAGGAACAGGAGGAGAAGGAGCAGAAAGAGAAGCAGGAACAGGAGGAGGAGCAACAAGAGGGGGAGGAAGAGGAAGAACATGAGGAGGAAGAGTTCAGTTTCTTCCATGAAGACAAAAAAAAGTTTCATGAAAGGAACAGAGAAACAGAGAAGAATAGGGAAGGATCAACCATGTTCAATACAACAAACAAACTAACTCCCATACTACTAGGAGAGGAAGAAACGAACAACCAACAGAGTAATCAGTAACAGCAAACCCCTTTCAATTACAACCTCACGTTTTGATGTCCTTCACTCGCCACTTCAAGACACACATTAACTGACTGGATTATGAAAAGCGAGTCAGACACCTGTTATTACCAAGAAACTCACATAACTAAGAAAAATACTAAAAAACGAGAGTCAAGAATGGAAAATCACGCTACCAAGCCAAAAGAAACTGTAATAGGCTGTCATGATGTTTCTAATAGGCCCACAGAACTTCTGAATTTCCCAGCATCTCCAGATGCTGTTGCAAACTTGGGTGGCAGGGCAGGGTGGTGGTGGTGGTGATGATGGTGTTGCTGGTGATGGTGGTGGTGGCTGTGGCAGTGGTGGCAGCAGTGGTAGAACAGTCCCGAACCAGGGGGAAGCCTGTTGCTGTTTGGACGGTTCCATATTCTGCAGCAGCTTCAAAGGAAACTGCAGAACCAGGGTGGGGACCAGATTGAACTCTTGATTAGTCCCACAGGGGTATGGGAAGCTCCATATCTTTCTGAAGTTAAGTTGTAACCGAGGAAACAGGATGGGGACTAGATTTGACTCTGATAAGACCCAGTGATGTGTGGAGATCTTTACAACTCACAGGGAAAGAAACAGACCCAGGCGAAGACAGTCCTAGGTGTCAGAGAACAATAGTTGACTAAAGGAAGACTCCAGATAGCGTCTCTGATCCTAAATGCAATCCTAAATGCAATCCTATTAAGGGGAAGTCGTCTCAACCCTACTGAGCACTGCAAACACCATCAGTGCAAAAAAAAATGACTAGAATTTTAAAAAATACACAATAAAAAAAAATGAAAGAAAAGTTTGACTAATGAACTAACTCCATATTTGCAGTCCCAGCACAGAAACGACATGAAAAATCAAGACAACATATTTCCTCTACAAAACACTATCCCATAATAACAGCACCAAAAAAAGACTTGGAAGAACTGCCAAACTAAGAATTGAAAAGAATGATTGGAATCTTTTTGAAGCAATCTAGAGAGGACATGAGTATACTCCAAGAGATCAAAATTGGAGATCAAGGAAATGAGGAAGTCAGTCTGAGGCATAGCAAGGAGATAGAATTTGGTTTATGAAGTTTTTCATTTCCAGAAAAAAAATCAATAAACCAAGTAAAAACCTCAATGGGAAGCCACAGAAACAGAACACATGATGCGGAAAACAGAGAATCCAGGAGAAGACAAGGCAGAGGGGCTGGATCACTCAGTAAAGATAAATGATACATTTAAAAAGAAACATGAACAGAAAACAAGAGTGTGCGTATTCTAGGAATAAAAGACCCAACTTTTGGGCCATAAGCATAGAAGAAAAACACCATAATGAATAAGTTGAGAATATTTGAAACTGAAATCATAGAATAAAATTTCTAAAATCTGGAGAAAGATGCCTGTAAACCTCCAAACAGACAGGACTAAGAAAGAAAACACCATGATATATTATAGTTAGAACATTAAAAGCACAGTAAATTGTATTGAAAACTGCCAGAGAGAAAGGCCAAATTATTTATAAAGAACCTAATCAAACAGTGGACTGTGACCCCAACTCCAGCAGGCTTTCCCTGAGAACCTACTTGGCTATCTATCCAGGCTAGCTAACTGCAGATTTTCACCACCCTCCTCTCCTCTAAATCCAGTCTCCCAGTCTCATCCCCAGCCCTGTAGCAAACCACACGCCACAGCCTTTCCTCCCTCCCTGCCCCCATCTCCAAGGGATCACACGGATTTTCTCCTTCAACCTTCTACCCCAGTCATCCTATTTTCCCTGCACTCAATGCCAGCAAGCATTCCCTGGGAACCGCCAAGGCCAGCCTGTCAGAGAAACATAGAGGCCAGCTAAGCAGCTAGGTAAGCTTAGACCTTTACTCTCCCTCCTCTCTGCCAAATACAATCCCCCAGCCTCATCCCCAGATCTGTGGTAGACTACCTGCTCTGGACTCTGCTCACTCTCTCGCCCACCCCACTCCGCATTACCCATTCCCAGTGAACAAAGCAGATCTTGGTGGAGCATCCTCTTTCCTCTCCCCTGCGGATCCCACATCTAGCCCATCCCCATTCCTAGTGTTAGCTCCCAATACCTAGAAACACACTGTACTAGGAAACCTCAGTGATCACACATGGCAGGATCATTCTCTGCCAGGCCACACAACCATCACACTCTCTTAGGAATCAGTAAGGACAACAGGAACCAAGGAACAAAGTGCACACCCTACAATGACAAGACCAGATACCGGTACCTAGAATTACAATAATTTCAAACTCAGATGCCTAGATGCCAGGGTAAAGACACAATCACTAATGGCTGGGGCAATATGTCTCTTCTGGAGCCCAGCAACCCTACTGCACTAGGCCCAGAGAAATGCAATGTAGCCGAAGCACAAGACAGAGACCTAAAACTAGCCCTTATGAATATGGTAGAGGACTTAAAGAGTCGAATAAATCCAGTAAAGAAATCTATGAAAACACAAACTGTGGAGAGCAATGAGTTAAACAGTTTAAGACCTGAAAGTGGAAGTAGAATCAATAAAGAAAACCCAAACTGCAGGAACTTTGATAATAAAAAATTTAGGAACTAGAACAGGAACCTTACAGGCAAGCTTTACTGGCAGAATACAAGTTATGGAAGAGAGAATCTCAGTCACTGAAGGCAAAGAGAAAAAAAATGAATATGCCAGTCAAAGAAAATGTTAAATCTAAAACACTTCTGGGTCACTTTGAAAGGGCCAAAGCTAAGAATAATAGGAGTAGAGGAAGGAGAAGAAACCCAGGTTGAAGGCACAGAAAATATTTTCAACAAAATCATAGAAGGAAATTTCCCTAACCTAAAGAAGGAGATGCCTATCAAAGTACAAGAAGCAGGAAGAACACCAAAAAGGCTGGACTGGAAGAGGAAGTCCCAATGTCACATAATAATCAGAAGAGTGAATGTGCTGAACAAGGACATTAAAATTTGCAAGGGAAAAAGACCAAGTCACATATAAATGCAGACCTATTAGACTAACACCTGACTTCCCAATGGAGACTTGAATACCAGAAGGGCCTTGACAGATGCTCTACAAACTCTGAGAAACTGTAGATGCCCTCCCAGACTACTAGACACAGCAAAACTTGCAATCATAGTAGATGCAGAAAGACATTCCATAATAAAAGCAAATTTAAGCAATATCTACCTACAAATTCAGCCCTACAGAAGGTGATACAAGGAAAACTTTAAACTGAAGAGGCTAATTACAGCCAAGAAAACAAAAGGAATAAATAATTCCAGACAAGCATATCAAAAGAAGGGGAGGGAGAAGACACCACAAGAGCAAATAACTGAAATCAATAAACACAGATCACTGATAACTCTCAAGATAAATAGCTCCAATTCTCCAATAAAAAAACACAGCCTAACAGGAAAACAGGATCCATCCTTCTGCTGCATTCAAGAAACACTTTAACATAAAGGATAGACATTTCCTTAGGGTAAAAGGATGGCAAAAGATATTCCAAACAAATGGACCAAAAAGTGAGCTGATGTAGCCATTTTATTTTCTGACAAAATAGACTTTAAACCAAAACTAGTCATAAAAGATAGGATAGGATACTACATACTCGCCAAAGGAAAAATTCACAAAGAGGACATTGTAATTCTTAATATCTACGTACAAAACACAAGGGCACCCAAGTTCATCAAAAACAACAACAAAACAAAAACAACAGCAAACCACCACTAAACTTAAATCAGATGTTGCCCCTCACATGGTGAAATTGGGAGACTTCAGTACTTTACTCTTGTCAATAGGCAGGTCATGCAAACAAACAAACAAACAAACAAAAAACAAAAAAAAAGAAGAAAAAAAGCTGATACCAATTGATGTCTTAAACAAAATGGACCTAACAGATATTTATAGAACATTTTACCCAAACATAAAAGAATACACCCATTTCTCATGAAACTTTCTCCAAAACTGACTCACAAAAATACAGCCTTTCCATATATAAATGGCAAACAGACTGAGAAAGAAAGCATGGAGCACACTTTTCACAGCAGCCTAAAATAATATAAAATATTTCAGGGTAACTCTAGCCAAGCAAGTGAGGGACTTGTGTAACAAAAACCTTAAGACACTGAAGAACATATCAGAAGATGGAAAGATCTCCCATGCACATGGATCAGTAGGATTGATAAGATAAAAATGGCCATCCTACCAAGAGCAATACATAGACCCAATGTAATCCTTACCAAAATTCCAGCACAATTCTTCACAGACCTTAAAAGGAAAAATTTCAGCTTCATATGGAAGCACAAAAAACCCAGGATAGCAAAACAAACATGAATAATAAAAGAACTTCTGGGGGTCTCACCATCCCCATCTCAAATTGTATTGCAGAGCTATAATAATAAAAACAGCATGGTGTTGATATAAAAACAGACATGATGATCGATGGAATTGATTGGAGACACAGACATAAATCCACACAACTATGAACACCTGATTTTTTTTCAAAGAAGCCAGAAATACACGGGAAAAAGATAACATCTTCGACAAATAGCGCTGGTCAAACTGGGTAGCTGCATGCATAAGAATCCAAATCTATACCTATCACCCTGTATAAAACTCAACTCCTAATGGATCAATGTAAGGCAAGATATGCTGACCCTTATAGAAGAGAAAGTGGGAAACAGTCTTGAACTCATTGACACAGGAAATGGTTTTCTGAACAGAACACTAATAGTAGAGGTCCTAAGATCAAAAATTAATAAATGGGACCTCATAAAACTGAAAAGCTTCTGCATGGCAAAGGACACCATCATTCAGAAAACAAAAAGCGGCAGCCTACAGAATGGGAAAAGATTTTTTTTACCAACCATGTATCCAATAGAGGACTGATATTTAAAATATATAAAGAACTAAAACAAACAAACAAACCAAAAACTGTATGTAAAGAAAACAAATAACAAAATTAAAATAAAATGTGTACAGACCTAAACACAATTCTCAAAATATGAAAAGCAAATGGCTGAGAAACCCTTAAAGAAATGCTCGACATTCTTAGTCAGCAGGGAAATGCAAATCAAAGCTTTCTGAGATTACATCTTACACCTGTCAGAATGGTTACGATCAGTGAAAGAAACAACAGTCCCACAGGTGAGGAGGTGGAACAAGGGGAGCACTGACCTACTGCTGAGGTGGGAGTGCAAACTTGCACAGCCACTATGGAAATCAGTGTGGCGATTCCTCCAGAAGAACTCGAAGGCCTATTCCCATACTCCATTCTCTCACAGAGACACTTTCTCAACCATATTTGTTGCTGCTCTATTCATACTAGCCAGAAACTGGGAAAAGTGGAGATGTCTATTAACAGATGAATGGGTAAATAAAATATGGTACATTTACACCGTATTACTTCACCATTAAAAACTAAAACATAAATTTTTTTTAGTAATAAATGAATTTTAACAAAACGGGTAAATGAATGAAACTTGCAGGTGTCCTGCCTGCAAGATAGCCTGGTATGCTGGTGTCACAAAGCTTCTGATTTGATTCATTGCCCACTCCACGAGAGGGAAACCATAACCAATACTAGTTGGGTGACCGAGAACCTGAGACTAGATAGCCCAGTGACCTAGGGGAAAACCAAATATTACTGTTCTACTAAGAAAATGGAAGTGCCACCTACTCTGGTCAGTGGGTGCTGCAGAAGCAAGGACTAACGGGAGGGCAGACAGGAGGAAGGGCAGACTAGCCAGCTAAGCTCTCTGCTCTGGAAATGAGAGAAAGCAGATGATACGTTAACAATAACAATGAGCAAGAGTGGTATGGCTAGAAAAGGCAAGTGATTAAGAAGCAAAATACAGAAGAGATGATTCTTCTAAAAGATTGATAATTAATAAACCTCTAGTCAGGGGAACTGGGAAAAAAGGCAAAAATGACTAGTATCAAAATTAAAACCAGCAATTCCAACTAATTCCTTGGTCACCACAATGAAAGTAAGGGAATGGGAATGGCAGTTTCTTGGCTACCAATTTTATCATTTTGACAAAACAGACTCACTCCTTTGAAAAATCATAAAAGTCACACAAGGAAAAACAGTCTGGATTTTTTTTAAATTAAACAACCTTTCAAATATAAAACACCAGGCCCCAGCAGGATTATTGGAGACTAATACCAAACATCAAGAATACATTTTACCAGTTGTCTTTGATCCCTTACAGGACACAGAGGCACAGGGAAATAAATCAGTCAGAAGGGAACACGGAACAAAGAGAGTGGAAAACTACAAACGACTATTTCTCATAGACAGAGATCAGAATACAGGCTAACAAACGAAACCCAGCCAACTCAAAAGATTACATGAACATCATAAGCAAGTATTATGGTTATTAGCCATTACTATCACTGTGCTGCCCAGGTTGCCCATGAGCTCCTGTGCTTGAGTGACCTCCTTCCTCACTCTGCTGAGTAACTGTGATTATAAGGGAGAACCACTGGGCGTGCCTGGGAGTAATGTTTTTCCAAATATAAGCATGTTGGGCATCCCAAAATTAACTAATGTGACCCATCATGTCAGCAAGTTCAAGAGAAAAGTCATCTAAGGATATCAGAAGACCTATCAATAGACCAGTAAAAGCATTTCACAAACTTCAAAACCAGTGCATAGGCTTTGGAATGGATGTATAACATGCATGTGTATGTGAGGTGTGTGTGTATGTGAATGAATCTGTGAATATGCATGTACATCTGTGTTTGCACACATGTGTATGCACACATGTGCTTGTATATGGGAGTATGTGTATGTGTGTATACAAATGTGCTTGCATATGTGAATGTGTGTATGTGTGTACAAATATGCATGCATAAATATGTAAGTATACAGCATGCACGTGTGTGCATATGTGTGTGTATGCACATTTAATTGTATGTATGTGTATATATGTATGTGTCTCTGTACACATGCATGCGAACATGTGTTTATGGTGAATTTTTCTATCTAAAAATATTTGTGAAGGTTTATTATATGTATGGAAAACACGAATATTAATAAGTTAAAAAATCTGTAGCAAGTCTTTCTCTATCCCGTCAGTCAGCTCCCAAATAATGACAGACTTCTTATTAATTATGAAAGTTCAGCCTATAGCTTAGACTTGTTTCTAACTAGCTCTTATAACGTAAATTAATCCATTTATGTTAATCTACACTCTATCATGTGGCACTACTTCTCTTCCATTTTGTCCCTCTTGTTTCCTTTCCAAGTCTCCTGGCTTCGCCTGTGCACCAAGAGTCTCCTCCCCTCCTCTTCCCTTCTCTCCCTGGAAATCCCTTCTATACCTCCTGCTTAGCTATTGGCTGTTCAACTCTTTATCACACCAAATCACAGCAAATACATCTTCATACAGTGTCCAAATATTGCACAACAAAAATCTTTGTCTTTAGACAACTCAAAGTTTGAATTGCACAGAGTTTGTAAACGCTTAGTTCTGATCTCAGATTTGTGGTAGTGACAACTCTGTCGGGGAGAGGACCTTCCAGTGTGTGGACCAGTCTTAGGAGCTTCAAATGCGTGCTGCATCCTAGTCTGAAACAACCAGGGGAAATGGCCTGGGCTGAATGCTGTAGCAAGTAATAGTAACCATAGTAAAAATAATAGGGATTTTCAGATACACATATTTATTTGACAACTTTATTAAATCATTTGAAAAATGACACTGAAGCAACTCTTTCTTTTCTTCCCCAGTCCTTTTTACTTTCCCCGTAGAGGGGGCTACTATAGTGAAATCTGTGTGTGTTCTTTCTGTCCATAGTTTTGCATTTTGCTATATATACATGAAATCAAAATGAAAATGCATCATGTGTCTTTGCATCTGATCTTTTTTTAAGAATAGGCGCATGTGCTTTTGGGAGCTACCCATTTAACGTCAGTCATGCTTCTTGCTGCATAGTATTTCACTGCGCAAACACACCTCAAAGCCTTCATTTCTGGTATCTGGTACTAGAGTTGTTTGAAATGCATAGAGGAAGAAAGTTGTCATCGCCCTACTACTCCTGTATGACTGTGGTTTGTCTCTACTGCGGGGGATAGTCACACATCTAAGTAGTTGCTCAGCTTATAGCCTTTTCCGTTTAGCCATAAGAATTCCATGCTTTCAGGCAACTTTTGCATTGTAATTTTCATTTGGAAAAAAATGCTATTGATATAAAAATATGTACCTGGTAGTACTTTTTGAGGTTTTATACTAAACTATCATTCAACACTTGACTCTGCTGTGGCAGATGAGGAGCCGTCTCAACTTGGTTTATGTGCTTCTGGTGCCTGCATATTGCCAGTGACTTCCATGTCTTAGGTTCTTTTTCTGCAGCTGTATGTGCATGTGTATGTGTGTGTGTAATATGTGGTATGTATATATGTGTGTAAGTGTGAGTATGTGTGTGAGAGTGTATGTGGTATATGTGGTTATATGTGTTTAAGTGTGTGAGTGCAGTATTTGCTGTATGTATGTGTGTTTGCATGTGAGTGTGTGTGTATATGTGTGTGTGGTGTGTGTGGTATATTTGTGTGTTCATGGTATATGTGCTATGTATGTGTGTGAGTGTGTGTGTGGTATATGTTGTATGTATGTGTGTATCTGTGTGTGTGTGCTGTATGTGGTATATATGTGAATATGTACTCTCTAGGTGGATGTGTGTAGTTGTGTGTGTTGAGTATGTATGTGGTGTGTAATGAGTTCAGATCTTTTTCACTCATCTTTGAAAACACTTTGTGTTTGGTTTTGGGTATTTCTGAAATCAAGGAGGCATAATAAAGGTCTAGGAAGAAAGAATTTTAACTACAGGATTAAGCACATCGATTTTTTTTATTATATTTTTAATTGACCACTCTTTGGTACATTGACTACATTGATCATCACTTGGCTGAAATGTGCTGGCTTTTTGGGTCCATTACTGCCAGCAGACTACGGAAAGATATTTCCTCCCACACTTAAAACTCAATTTTAAAGATGAGGAAAAAAATGACATTCATGGAGGAAAAGTACCATGTCCATTGCTGCATTCAAGGCTAAATCCTAATTCTGATTTTTTTTTGTAAAAAATATACTTAAAAACAAAACATCTGTTCCATGCAGTCTGCTATCACTGTTATTTTGCCTTGTGGAGGTGCATTGTCAGCGGGCATTCACCACGGAGCCCCCCTCTCATTTCAAATAGTACTGACATAAAACAAAGGGATAGGGCCAAGCCAACAGGGACCATGGCTTACTCCAAACCCAAAGTACAGCCCACAATTCAAAGACTGAAGGAGTGGACCAGGTCATTTGTTCTGTGGTGCCTGGATGTGAAGCACGATCAATAAAAACTCAGAGGTAGAAACTGGGGTTCAACCTGAAGACCAGAAAAGCAAAGCAGCCAGCCTCTGGCTCTTACCTCAACCTCGGTCCAAAAATGGAGATCCTGCCTCCCAGAATCTCAGAATGAGACGGAGACTAAGTGCTGTCTCCTCCCGTTTTATAATCCTCTCTAGTTCTGGGATTAAGGGCATGCACCACTACCTCCTGGTTTCTATGGCAAGCTAGTGTAGCTACTGGGATTAAAGGTTTGTGTCATTGCTGGCTGGTCTGTAAGGCTGGCTAGTATGGCTGTTTTACTTTTCTGATCTTCAGGCAAGCTTTATTTATTAAAATACANCCTCCCGTTTTATAATCCTCTCTAGTTCTGGGATTAAGGGCATGCACCACTACCTCCTGGTTTCTATGGCAAGCTAGTGTAGCTACTGGGATTAAAGGTTTGTGTCATTGCTGGCTGGTCTGTAAGGCTGGCTAGTATGGCTGTTTTACTTTTCTGATCTTCAGGCAAGCTTTATTTATTAAAATACAAATGAAATGCCACTACATGGGTGCTACAAGAACAATACAACCCTAGACAACCCACCAGGACCCATGGTAGACATGGTTCCTAAGGCCTTCATTGCAGAGTCTTGGTTCCATCTATGGTGACAAAGTTCCCACCACTTCCTCTGGCTTCTAGGGTGGCCAAAGGTGAGTTTTTGGCCTAGCTGAGCTGGGGAAGGTCCAGCTGGGCTCAGATGCATCTCTTGCTGTCCCTGATGTCAGGGCAGACACCCTACTTGCAAAGGCAGAGGCACTGAGCATCTGAAGTACAGAGTTGGCCACCTTCCTTCTCTGGGGGGTACCCAGGGCAGGTGTCTGGCCTTACTTTGAGTTGTCTTGCTTTCTGTCTTCACCTCCTTCACAATCAAGCTGACAAACTGTATCTGCTGCCCAGGACGGTAACTTTCCTCTTGGCCTCTGGGGTCTCATCTAGGATGATGGAGGGTTTGGGCAATGTGGGTCATCCTTAGTTAAGTCAAGTCATTCTGGTCCTCTGAACCAAAATGCACCAGAAGTCTGTGTTGGTGGGCCTTCTCCATCAAGACCATAGTTTCCATTGGTCCTCTTCCTTCTGTGACAGGCCAGGGTACAGAAGCATGGCCTAGAAGTTGACATGTGCCTACTGCTGGTCCAGATCATTCAGCTCTTTGCAGTTCTCTAGCACCTCAATCCCCAGCACCCCATCTCCTGCATCTCCTCCAGCACCCCCATCTCCTGCATCTCCTCCAGCACCCCCATCTCCTGCATCTCCTCCAGCACC